>VZUI01058332.1:0-58469 GCA_013401135.1 Cettia cetti
CCTTCCTTCCTTCCTTCCTTCCTTCCTTCCTTCCTTCCTTCCTTCCTTCCTTCCTTCCTTCCCTCTGCTGCTTTCAAAAGGCAATTTTAAATTTCTAACTTTTATGTGTTGATGAAGTAGTTCCATGCATGGTTTTCTATTCACATATGATTTATATGCAGAACTCCTGAGAATAAAAAATTCACCATTTCTTCACCTTAAGATTTGCCATAAACTGCTAGATATGTGCATTTGTTGATTTTAGCTTAACTCAGGTAACGCTTTTCTTGAACTATTCCAGATACAATTTTCCATAGGAAAAAAAAAAAATCCAAGATATTGTTATTTTTTTTAAATAACCTTTTTTCTTTGACCCAGATATATCAAGTATAACTTTTGCAGACGTGATATTGATCAGGTCCAGAATGAAGTTTCTTACAAAAAATCAGTATGTCTGTTGCCACATTTTCGCATCACATGGAAATAGGTTAAAAACTGTATCTAAATCCCTGCTTTGTCTGGTTTGGAACAAAAGTCTGAGGCCAAATTTCCCACTTCAGCATCTTATGCTTAAAACTAGAAAGTACCCCACTGGCTTTTCTCAAAGAATTTTTCCCCAAATTAGCTTAACATAATTTATGTACAAACTTAAAACAAGTTTTTTAAATATTTGCTTTTTCATATAAAGAGTAACCTTTCTCTGTGCAGTTACAGTTAAAAAGAAAGTCATTACAGATGTCAATTAGACGGCCTTGTCATCCTATAGTGTCAGCCCTATGCTCCTACAAGGATTGACCACACCTCCTGTACATTGCAGGAAACCAAAAACCTGCTGCTTTGCTCATGTTTTTCAGTGGAATTGCTCTTTCACCTTAGCTACTAAATGCTTTGCTGCCAGATAGTCATATTCCTCACTGAAAGACAAGAACTATTTCTCACAAGAGATGTTTAGGAGAATATGTTGGGATTTATACAATATCAGTGCCTCAAAAGTCATTCTTACTATAAAAATTTTAACTGTCATTGACTGTAGAGTTTTAAATTAAAAAAAAAAAAAATAAAAACCCCCCACACTTTCTAATCTCAGCAACTCTTTAGTGTCTTTGGTTCTTTTAAATATTGTGTTACAGATGTCTCCCTTGACACCTCCTTCATAAATTCACTGCACCACCACTGAACTCTAGAATTCAGTATAATCTGCCTGGATTCAATAGGACCCACCTATAGCCATAATGGAAAAATATAACCACATTTTTCCTTGACTGTGATTAAAGGCTACAGTGACTACAGTGGCTACACTGAGCAGATTGCTTCTCCCTTTTCCATTGACTTCAATCCCTCTGACGGACGTGTGCATCTGCTGGTAGCTTTCATGGATCTAGTTTGACTGAACTGTCCATGTTAACATGAGGGGGGAAAACAGGTTAAAAAAATTTAAAAATGGCCTAAAAACTATACAGACACTGAGGTCAGGAACACAAAAACAAATTAGTCCAGAGTAACTCACAGCAGAGACCAACCTTCTGCATTCCCTAAGTGCTAAGTACTATTTCCATGAAACACTTCCAAACAGCTCAGGATTAGGTGCTACTTTAGAGACTTTATCCAAAGTAATGACAGTGTTATGAGAGTCCAATATTTTCATTAAAGAACTGTTGAGAAGATAGGAGAGTCACTCCAAAACCACTGAAACCAAGAGCAGCTTTTGTCCTGCACACAAGACAGCACAGCCCAGCTCCCTTCAGGTATGTGCGCCTTAAAGACTAAGTACCACATTATTTCTTCTGTGTGAAGTGCATCTATTCTTCCTTTTTTTTGCAATATGTGGAAAGTTTGGGGCAATTGCCCTGGTGCTGGCTGGACTAGTTTAATAAGATCCTGCAGTGTTTATTAGCTGAGAGGAACAGTTATGCCTCCAGCATTCCTGGGAGTTTATTTTGCCAGGAATTCCTGCTCACACAACAAATTTCAACATTCCTCTTTTAAGACAGGAACAAACAACTGAACCTACTGAGAGTACTCTTTGTTAGAATTTGGTAGTATTTTTCTAATAGAACACAGATGATTTATATGCTCACATGGGAGACATATTTGGCATATGAAGCAGTTTCAGCAAAAGATTCCTGGGTGTCAGAAAGAGGTTTCTTGTGATTTCACAACAAAGATCTTCTGTTACTGCTCTGAACAGTCAGGGGACTTTTATGCACAACATTAAAACAGTAAGATATTCTCACTGGTTAATAGCCATAACCTATTTTTCTGAGTGTACAGCAAACCCACAGTAGGTAGAATTGTTCCCCTATGAGACAAATCCCTGAGAATTGCCAGTGAGCCAAAGAACAACAAAGAACAAAGAATAAATAGCTACATCTGTGTTATGGCTGTAATAATTCATTTGTGAATCACTTGTTCTATACACAAGGCTCTAGCACAGATTTAGGGAGCCAAAATTTCCTACCTCCCCAGTGGAGGCACTGCCAGGACAGGGGGGTGTGCATGGAACTCCCATTCTCACAGAAGGGCACAGCTTTCGAGATCAGTGAATTTTCCTGGATAAAGACTGCCTAGACAAGGCATTAGGCATTCTTAGTCCGTCACAGTCTTACTGTTAGTTCTCCACTACCTGACTCAGCAGTCATGGGTATTTTTGAGCCTCTTTACCCTCACACCATTCAGTTGATTACAGAGTCAACAGCCTATGTCCAGACAGACATTCTAGGATTTAGTCAAGTGGAGGAGTAACTATCACAAAAGGTGGGCAGGAGGAGGCAATCCTCAAACAAATATGCAATAAGAGGAAGTTTGAAGAAGTCTCACTTATTAGTTATTTTCCTTTTTGTCAGACTTTCAATGTTAAGGCAATAATTCCCCCTCACATCTTGTGTGTGTGTGTGCATGTGTGTCTATCAATACACTGATAGAACTGCATAAAGAGGGCAAAGTTACTGATATAAATGTCAAGCTAAGCATCCAGGTGAATGGTTGATTTTTATCCCTCTCCCCTAATAAATTCTAGTAGAATGAATAAATGCAAAAAATCCAATGTGTCTGTTCACACTGAGGTCTTGATCATTTTTACTTTATGGCTTGCCTTTTCTTCACTCACTTCATAGCATACGATATCACCAGTGAGCTCAGACACGTAAAAATGGAAGTACCATGAATCAGCCATCCCTGGTACCAAAACGTGTTTGAAATGAGCTTGAAGGAGAACACTTGTAATGCAGGCCACAATCACATTTCTTAAGTAAAACACAGTCTAACAGAATAATTGATTTTATAACAAATAAGAATTCATGCTGGCAAAATTACTTTTCAATGCTCACCAAAGAGAATGGGGAAAAAAACATTCCTGTGGGAAAAAACACATTGATCATTTTAGCAAGTTTCATAAGCTGTGTGTTTTGTATGCTTTTTGTATTACTTCCTCCTCTATATTTATATACAAAACATGCACAGAAAAAAAAAAAAAAGCTTTTTCCAGATTTCTGGGGAACAATAGTCAGGCCATACATTTTAAATATGATTTTTTAAAATTAAATTCACTTCTGTTGTCTACAGGGCTGAGTATACTGTGCATAGTATTCCAAAGCATGGCAACACGATATCATAGCACACGATATCATTAAACCATTAAACCATTTAAACCATTAAAAGCAAGCCAGTTACTAAAAAATTGAATATAGATTGAATCAGACTAACAAGGAAATAATTTATTGCAGTACCTTTAAGGCCTAATTACACCAAAACTTTGTGGTTTGTTACTTATGAGTACTCAAATGGGAATCAGTTACTTTTGCTGCAGACCACAAAGCTGCTGTCAAAGAAAACAGCAATCCATGTGATCTACAAAAATCTGTCACCTACAAAAGAAGCATTTAGACATGGCAGAATGACAGTTCATAGGTTCAAATGAGCTCACACCATTGATTTCTCTGAGATAAATCAGTCATCCTACAACTAGTCAGGTTTTAGTAAGATTCCCACACTTTCCAAATGATGTGCATGAACAATGCAAAATACATAGGCTGATCTTTATAAAACAGACAGCAATTAAAAAGTATTTCTATTCCAGCAATAAAAATAGCCGATCACTGTGCTGTATCATTTTGTGTCAGGCACTACCAGTTTATCACCTGTTGTAGACATTCCTAATGTCTTAACCAAATAACATCTAAAAGTAAGACACCCAAATATTTTAGTTAAGGTTGTAATTCCAAGGTTTCCCATTAACTACAAAGAGAAGCCAAAGACTGACCAATGAAAAAGAGCTTTACACAACTTAACTTCAGAATAAGCACTTTACAAAGAAGAATTTCCTGTGAGATTTCCTGCATGGTGTACATCATCTCTCAGGGGGGAAATGTGAAAATAATAGCTACATGTTGTGCCCAGATTAGAGCACAGCTCTGAGTCTTTTGAGTCTGTTGCCACATGCCTTCAAATCTGAGGTATAGGAAAAGCAGAGGAATCATTTAATGAGAAATTTAGAAGTTGCTACTTCACAAATCAATTTATTGTTTTGCAACTACTTTAAACAGATTTTTTTTTCCATGCACCTTTTATAAACCTAAGAAACATTCTCAAGCAGGGCTGTTGTTGCATTTATTTGGAAACCAGCATTTTAAGACAATAACTGGAAGACAGCAAGGGTAATAAAGTTTTAATGTACCTATAGTGGTAAATTTTGAGGTAGGAATTGTTTATATGAAAACTGTGCAGTCCATTCCTTATTTTTAATGAACTCCAAAGTTAAAGTAGCTTTCTCCCTCACCATTTCAGCATCAAGTACTGCTAGCTGATGCAAGTGCTCTCACTGTCTGATTTAATAATTATCACAGAAACTAACAACCTTTGAATTTAAATGTGGGGGTTTGCATAGTATGAATAGGAATGCTCTTCTCTAAGTTATTTCAAACATTGACTTGACTGTGGAAGGTTTAACATGTCTGTCATGTGCTAGCAAATTTCTAGGACACTTCTATATCTGTCATGCTGCAACTTACTAAATTTCATCTCAGTTTTCTGTGGAACTTTTCCAACTTTGGCTGAAAGTTATTCCAAAGAACAGTCGTTTGGCTTTAAAAATTTTCTCAGTGGCACTTACATTTGCATCTGTTAACATTCTCAGTGTGCTGAGTGCCATTCCTAAAATACCACAAATGAATAAATTCATAGGAGAATCTTGGGGATTTTAGAGACCTAAATTTTAGATCATCTTCTACTCTGTGAAATGCAGACTTTTCAAATAACCTTCCCTTGCATGGAGAGAGTTAAAAACTCAACAACTAGGTGCTGAAACTTCCTTGAAGAGGGATTTTGATAGTCAGTGTTATAGATAACCCTGAAAGAGAGGGTAATTCAGGCTGCATTTCTTGTTAGTGTCCTAATGTTCTCAGAGATTTTCAACACTAAACTTCTTCCAAATGCCTGGAAACCATCATTTTTTTTCAAACAAAAGAGGAGATGATAGGCAATAGTTTAGTACTGGGATTACCCTCTCCATTAGTGTGGGGGCCAAATGCCCAAACTCAGCTGAACAGCAACCTGGCTTGGCGAATTTCTTACCCACTCCTTTCAGAGGTATTCCCCTTTGACCAGAACATTGACCTGGAATTCACCAGAAAGGCAGAGATGCAGCAATGGCTGCTGCAAAGTATCTTCCTCCTTTGAAGTGCTGACTCCTCACCAGTCTACACTTTCACCGTCTACACTTATCCATTGCCAGCCAATTAGCTCTCCTTCATTATTGGAAATGTAAACAATCCATCTAGCCCACCTCACCGTCAAAATGGAAATAATATATTTTCTTCATTTGCCCCTTTTCCTTTCCTGCCTCCACCCTCCAGATATTCCCCACCAGTCTGGAACATAATTCAGTGATTAGAACATTTATTGGCACAGAGGCAGGAAGCCAGGCCTTGCACCTCCAAGTCATTATCCTGAACTGAAAGCAATAGACTCATGCGAAATTTCATTTTCTTGCTCTGGGCCAATGCACTGTTAATTGCCTGAGCACATCTGTTGGTTGGAGACTTCCAGGTAAAGTAGGTGAAAATGTGAACCTTGGCAGGGCTAAGGCCTTAATCACCTGCCAAGTATCTCAATTGCTGGCTATAGCAGAACACCAACATCTTTTCCAAGTGAATGCAGATGCAGAAGAAGTTTTAGACACCTGCAGGGTTAGGGGCAGATTTTGTTCATGACAGTGAGTGTCTGCAAAATTAACTAGTTTCACTGTCAATCTGGCTCCCAACATCTCAATCAAGTGCTTACAAATGAGACAGTAGGACACCACTATTGAAATTTGTGCATCTGAAGGGTTCAGCTTCAGTTAAATACAGAAACATAACTGAGGAATGTTATTGTTCTACTTTTCCCGTGAAAATCCACATCATCGCATTCTTCATCTGCATAATCTGCCTACCTTTCCCCAGTGACTGATGCAGGAGCTGTCCACACCACAGGAGCTCTCCTCAGAGCTGAGTAAAGCTGTTTGGCAGTGATTGAGACATCTGGAATAATAAAACAGACTGTCAGCAATACAATACTCATGATATGTTCTGTCTTCAGAACTCTTCCCCCCAAAGTCTTGCGGTGAATGATGCAATTAAAATTTTGGAATCTCAGGCATGGTGATTGAGTGCTCAGCTTCTCATTTTCTCTGGCAGCTACTCAATCCCTTTGTCCAATTATGGCAGGAACCAAATTAATTGCAAGTGAAATAAGTTTTCCTCAGAGCATTTCCATATTGTCAGTATATGCTTCATGTTCTGAGGACACATTAACACCATTGTGTCTTCCACAGACATTTCAAATTGTTATTTTCTTCTGAAAACCAAGGACTATGTAATTACACCCAAAGAAATACAAAAGAAAGTAGCCTTGAATGCAGTGCTCCTATCTCTTGAATAAAAAGATTCAGAAAGATTGACTGAATTGTGTTTACATCACTGCAAAAAATTTGAATATTAAATTTACACTTTTAAATAATATTTTTGATATGACTCATACTCAGTGTTATTTCTCATTGTTTTGAAAATAGTTTGTCTGACTTCTTTTTGACGAAATATGTTCACTATCATAGCCACTGAAGAATATCACAACCTTTTTCTCAACTTAGTTTATTCTAGTAGCATTATCTATATTTTTTTCAGAATTTGTAGGAATTATGTTAGTGTAAATTTGTGTGCAGGCACAGAAGATGCTGGCATTGAAACTTCACTCTAAGTTCTGTTCAAAAGGATTTGAAATGAGTTAAGAGACAAGCATCACAAGATAACAATCGTAGGGTATTTGCTGAACAAAAAGGTATTTTCATGGATGTGAGAGACTGAAGTGTTAAGAGGTAATAACTCAAACAATCAGCCATTTGCAAAAGCAGGGGTAGTTTGCTGAGGCCAGGTTTGAACCCCTCAACCTAAGAAGATGAGGAAAGTTTTTAGAGGTGTGGTGGTGAAACCTCTGATGTGTCTAACAGCAGCAGAGGGAGTAGGTCACCAGAGCAGGACCATAACAAACCAACCCTTGTTAAGCAACAGCCTGAGGTCTGTGCAGATAACAAAGGCTGACAAGAAACAGATCCCCTAGAGGAGGAAAAAGGTTTATCGTGCCAGTGTCTTCCCTTACACAAATGGCTCAGGTATAAAACTCCCTTCTGTGTAAGGTATGGAAACATGGAAACAGCTGTCATGTCTTAGAAAGTGTCAAAGGTGAAAAAGGTGTCAACTGTCAGAAACCCCTGATGTGTGCCCAGACTCATTTCTGAGCCTTACTCCAGATATGATCTATAGTCCTGCATCAGAGCGTGTCAAACTTCATAGCGGTTCCACCTGAACCTGAACATTCACTAACCCACTGAGTTTTGTGTTCCAGGGGCTTCCTCCATCTCCAATGGATTAAGACCATGACCATCACTTTGATCCATGGACACTGCTATTGCAACAATCAAGTTTTCTCACTGGATCCATGGATGGTGATATTTTTCCTCTCCACTATCTACTCTTATCCTTTCTTTCTCTTTCCTTCTTTTCCTTAAATATTTTTCTTAAATGATATCTTTATACTTTTATACTGTTGAATTTCTATAGATAACAACCAAAATGGCTGCATACATCCTTTCAGTTGCAACCAAATTATTCTAAAATAAACCTACATAAATACATGTATACATATATACATACATACATACATGCATACATACATACATACATATACATACATATTTATAAAAGCAGTGGTCATTCAGCGTCATTTCACTCTAATCTGCCCCAAACAAGAATCTGAGCTGCCCTGTCCATCACAGATGGGTTGTAACATGCATACACCTGACTAAGTGGGCATGGAGAAAAAGCAGCACATACAAATTAGTCAGAATATTTGTGTACACAGAGAGAACTGCTTTCCTGGGTTATAAAATTCAGTCCGCCGTGGTTAATTGTAATTCTGATATAATCTGTTATAAACCTTCAAAGGTCTAACCTGAAGCAATTTAGTAATTTTGTCAACAGTATCTATTAAAAAGGTGTTCAATAATTTCTATGAAATGATAATAAGAAACCATTTTATAATTTCTACAATGAAAGCATGATGGTAAATTAATTTCTGTTAGGGTTTGTACCAATATTTCCTCTTTTTAAAAACCTTTTCTCCTCTTGTTTTTTCCTCCTAAATGTGTTATCAAGAACAGCTTTTTAATTTCTGGTTTATTATGCTAAAGAAGTTAACTTAATAAACTAACATAGTTAGTAATTGCTTAGATAATAACTAATGACTAATGACTGAGTTAGTCATTCTCCAGAGTTCTGAAGCAATCTTTCCCAGTATTTGAGTCAGTTTAGTGCCTAAATCTCTGTCTGTAAAGAGTAAAAGATATTATAGATGCAATATCCAGGACCTCACACTGAATATTTTACCTAATGTTTTACACCTTCAAATCACTTTTTGTGTCTGCAGAACATTAAAAAATTACCTCTATCCATTTGACTAATAAAGAAAGACTCTTTATCTTAGATGACTCAGGAGCCCTCAGCTTATATAACAAACTGCTCTCAAGATACTTTGCTTCACAACTCTGGTCTAAATTTCTCCAGTCTTTACCATCATCAATAGTCCAGTCATGTTTGTAACTTAGATGTGTATCTGAGCACCATAAGTTTCACTAAACTTACTTCTTGTATGAATTTCCTTTTTGAAAATATTACATTAGATTGGCAGCAAAAATGAATTTCAGGGAACTCTTGGAGACTAACTGCTCTTCGGTGTCACAGCTAGTTGTCCTTGTTTGTCAACTAATTTTTACTTCTCTGCTGTCCTTAATATTATTTTTTTTTCCTATTACTGTGTGAAGTTCAGGCTTCAGGATTTCTGTAAAGGAGAAACCATTTTTACTAAGGATAATCAGCTTAACCTAGTAAATCGGTAATGCATTTTATCTCCATTTTGTTTCATTTGTATTCATATCCTAAAGATTCTTTAATGCAAATTGTGGCCTCGATCTACTGATTTTAGACTAACGAGTCTGTAGTGTCTTGATAGACTCCTTACCTTGCTTTTAAAACAAACATTCTGTTTGTTACAGTTCAGTCATCTGGTATCAATTTAAATAAATGACTAGAGGCATTTAAAACATTTGCAGCCTAATCTGTGGTTTCATATTCTAAAACTTTCAGTCTTCTCAGATAGAGATGTCTGATCAGCACTTCCTTGTTTAAGCTCTGCACCTTAGATCCCCTTCAAAGTTATTTCCATCTCTTGTTTCCACCATCCATTCTGCCTTTGCACCACTTCTATCATGATCTTTAATTTTCAGAGGGCCTGCGGTCCTGGTGAACACCAAGCTGCCCGTGAGCCAGCAGTGTGTCCTTGGGACCAAGAGGGCCAATGGTATCCTGGGGTGCACCAGGGAGAACACTGCCAGCAGGCTGAGGGACAGGGTCCTGCCCCTCTACTCAGCCCTACTGAGGCCACACCTGAAGTGCTGTGTCCAGTTCTGGGCTCTTCAGTACAAGAGAGACATGGAGCTCCTGAAGCAGGACCAGAGGAAGGAAACAAAGACTGGAGTATCTCACTTATGAGGAAAGGCTGAGGAATTTGAGCCTGTTCAGCTTAAGGAAAGGATGACTGAGAAGGGACCTCTTCAATGTCTGTCAGTATCTGAAGGGAGGGTGTCAGGGGGATGGAACTGGACTTTTCTCAGTGGTGACAAGAAATAGGACAAAAAAAAAAAAAAGCATAAGGTAATGCACCAGAAAAAACATGATACTAAACAGGCTTAAATTTGGATTAATAGCAGAAATCAGTGTGCTAATGATGTCAATTACAGTATCATAGTGTTTCACAACTCTGAAAGGTTATTTGCTATTTATTGCATACAAGGTAAAAAGGCCATATCTTAACGCTTAGACAAATACTTAGTCTTACTTACATAAACACATTAACTTCAGTATAACTGTGTTGAAATATCTAAATACTACTTTTCAGACTGTCTAATACAGAAATGATACTGCTTTTTTCAACTAATGAATACAGATATAGAAATAGAAGATATATAAAGATATAATCTAAGTTTCTTAAAGGAAACATTTGTAGCAAACAACATTTTCTATTATTAGAGTCATGCTGCCAGCACAAGGCTTGAACTTTACAACACACTCATTCTCTTTTTTTGAATCATTTCACTTATTTTCAAAAGGTTAAATCTTTAAATGTATGAAAGACATTCAAAATATGTCTTACAAATGCACAGCTGACATTCTGAATCTCTTTTCCATTGAAAGTGATTATAATCTTTTTAAAAAATTGTTTTTAAAGCAAATTACAACTGGTCATTTCATGTTCTCACTGCTGGATTATTGCACACAAAGTGCCAAGAAATGTTTTGCTTATGTCAAGAAGCTCTTTCCTGGATTCTCTGAAATAGCAAGTTAGTGCCATCTATAGACAGAATTTAAAATTGAAAAATAATAGGAAAAAAAATACAGGCTTAGCAAACCAGTCATATCAAGCAAAATAAAGGTCGTTCTATAGTGTAAAAGTTAATATTAAAAATGCTTCACAGCTGCTCATTTTTTTCAGTTTTGCTAAGAAACATTTTAGCACAAATGATGACTTGAATCTCTAACAAAGCAACTTGATATTCCTTTAAGTAATCCCATGAACTCATAGTACACCTTTATTTAAAGTAGTTACACCAGCAGCAGTTACACCATTCCTGAGCCATTTTGCTTTTTATTGTTTCACTTCTCAGTTGAGCTGCCTTCCATTCTTATTATAATGACTATTACCACTTGCAAATCTAACCTTGCAAAGCTGAAGCTCTTAAATCACTTTAATTATATGAATGAGCCAATTAGCTTCAGAAGATACCCACATGCTTTGTCTGGAAGGAACATGCTCATAGATCATAACATTATATGCATTGTATGCATCTTGCTTCCTTTAACTGCAAAGCTTCTCTCCTGGTTTTCCACCAGAAGTAAAATTGAATATATTTAAAGTAAAAATAGCATTGTAAAATAAATAAAAAGGTATGCTGGTAACTAACATCCACTTTAATACCTGATGAGCATTAGAATATTGCCAGCAGAGTGTTACTTCCTAAACTCTACTAAATACCCTAGTCTGTTATTTAGGTGGCAAAAATGAATACATAAATCTGTCTTATATTCCATCTCTATTAAAAAAAAAAGGTTTGTAAGTCCAATCTATTTTTCCAAGAAACATCTTTTTAAATAAATTAAGTTTCAAGTTTCAAGTCTAAAGCAATATCAGACTGCTAGAAATAAAATTGTGATACAATTTGTTGAAGTTATACAGAGGAAAAACATTGCTGTCATTGATCACAAAGGATCGATATTTCCACTATTGTTAAAGTACCAGTGCTCCTCCAAGCCCTTTTGGGCAACCTCCTTTCATTAAATCTCTATTTCTGTTCTGAGAGTGAAGAGGAGTGTAGGTCTGGAAACACCTGGCAGAGGATTCTACACTCATGTTGCAGATGTGCAGAGCAGCAGCAGGGCAAACAGGAGCTCAGGGTGCAAAATGTGCCATGGTGTTTGCAAAGCAATAACTCTCTAGCTGCAGAAAATACATCACATGGAAAGAACACAGCACTTGGAATATCTAAATGGCTTGCTTGGAGCTAAAAGGGGAACATATTTGGTGAGGAAACTGCACATTTTTAGGTGGAAAGCTAAAACATTTCAAAGTAGTTAAAATACTTTCTTTTTAATAAATTTCCATATAATTGACATTACTATGCCAAAATTGTATGGTACATCTGAATTAACTTTGGCACCTTTAAAGGGCACGCCTGTGTATTACTGCATTCACTTCCATAGCTGGTATCTTAGCAGCATTTCAAGACTGCATTGAATACACATATCCAGACACATACATAAAATATAAAAATATATGTAAAATGTCAGGAATACAATTGCTTTAAAATATCTACATTTTTGCTGCTATAACAGAAATTACTATGATAGTAAAATATGAAGCATTACAGCAGACATTTAAATTCTTCTGTGGAAAGAAAACAATTTCACAGAGTTTTCTTCTGTCCAGTTCAGCACAATTGCGACCTGTGGTAAAAGCTTTCTAAAAGGAATTAGGTTGCTTAAATTTGTTTGAATGTCAAGCTTATATATTATCTCTCTCCTTCTATTTCTTCCAAGTGCATAGATTAAGTTTCTTCTTCACTAACCTATTCAAAAGGCACACTTGTCTATAAAAGTGCAAAGCTTTGAATTTTCTTCATCTCATGCTAGTCAAAGAAATGTCATAGTGTCTCCTCAGATGTTAGCGCAGACACATGTGGCAGAGCCATACATTTATTGTGACTAAACTCAGCAAGCTGGAGATTAGCAAAGAGGGATGAGTGAGCAAGTGACTAAAGGCAGAGCTAAAAGCAGTCCCAGAAAGAAACACAGTCTCCTGAGAATCTGATGATTTTATTTATTATTGTTATTTATTATAATTTAATAAAGCTGCAGCTTCTTTGTGGTAAACTCATGAGCGACCTTTGTTTTCCATCTGCTTCAGAAAACAAAAATGGTTTGTTAGAAATGGAGAGGCCTGAGCAGAATTCAGGGCAGCCTGATGAGAAAATTAAAACAGTGGACTTGATATCTTTATTGATTCAAGACAAAGAAATGCCTGTTTATCCCTAACTTAACAGCTCTGTTTTTAGAAAAATTTAGAAAAAATGGATTAAGTTCCAGGGCTTTTACAAACCTTCTGTTACCTGGGTAGTACAGGTAGACAGTGGCATACAGTTCATTTGCCTCTCCTTTATTCAAGCCCAGGAGATTCACAGATAAATATTTGTCAGAGAATTTTAATGTATTTTCAACAGAGCTGGAAATCTGAAAGCAAAGTAACTTCCATCCTTTTTTTTCATGTATGGCATTGATTCCCAGTAAGAATACTGCTCATAAGTGTGTACCTGAATTTCCTTTCAAATGAGAAATGATACATAGAGAACTTTTCAGTATGCTTTTGCTAAAAAGAATTATTCTTACCTTACTTGCTTAACTTACTTAAAGTATTTATTTACTTACTTTAAGTATGTACACTTATTTGTAAATAAATACAGTTGAGTATTTATTTACAAAAAAAAAAAAATCAAATTACACACACAAGATCTGGAAGAAAAGAAAGAATGTGGGGCTGGCTTAACAGTTTGACCTCAGGCTGCTTTATGAAGTATAAAACCAAGGAACTGAAGATCATGATCTAAAACTTTTGAGGCTAATGGGACTTTGGGCATGTGATCAGGCCATAAAAAGTCACATCTTTTTATGTACAGTTCTGAAGTGAGACAGTAAGACAAAAATCTCATATTTAGGAGACATTTTGTAAGATCACAGTCACTTGGAATGCTGTGGATAACAAAAGAGCCAAGATGAACACAAAAAGAGGATGCATCTCAAATGAACCAGATTTTTATGAGGGTTGTGAAAAAATATTCAGGAAAAAGATAGCAGTAAAATATTTTAAATTTAATTTATATTTTTCTCTTTTTTAAATAGAGGTTATAAGAAAGAGATCAAAAAACACCTTATTGGCAATTTGGCCATTAAAGATAAACATCAAGATAATCCAGAAACAATTCAGTAATATATATACCTATAATAAATATGATCATAGGACAAAGATTTCTTCTCAGCATCACTTGAATTACATTAATTAGGTTTGAATATTTACCCAGAAATTGCCCACATACCAGAGCAAAAGCTTATATTCCCTCCCAAATTATATGTTTTATAGCATACATGCTGCCCTATAAAAGCAATTTCATATCTGTGTGGATATATGTATGTTTATAATTAATAGTGCTAAATGAGGAGAGAAAATAATTTGATGCAGATATTAAAAAAGAATAGCTAGGAAAAATATTCAGTGAATAAATTGAATATAACCAAATTTCAGGGGGTTTCAGCTTTTTTTTTTTTTATTATTTCCTTTTCTTCTTTTTTCTTTTCTTTTTTTGGGAAAAATGAACAGATTTTGAAAAGCTCAGATATTTCCCTGCTGTGGTCTGGAGTCCTTGCAATATAAGTTTATTGACTCTTGTGCTGTTTTGAATTTGTATGAGGCCATTTATACCATTTATGAAATCTCATATATTACTGTGAAGCACATAATGTGGTTATGTAAAATGTATTTAAGTTGCCAAGGAAAATAAAGAAGAAGAAGAAAAAAAAACCAACAGAAAACCTTGGTGTCTTTGAGAGATTTTAGTATGCACTGAGCTTTAGAGGATGAATACAAAGCCAAATCCAACCTGAATATTTTGGGTTTGCCCTGAGGCCTAGAAAGAACATTTTCTTTATGTACTCTGCCTCAACTAGGAGCTAGATGCTTATAGAATATTGAGAAGCTAAATAAAAAATAAAAATTCATCCATGACAGCCTTGTCCAACTTCAAAAACACAAACTATTTCTTTCACTTTCTCTATAAAAATTTTGGTTTCTTCTTACTAGAAATTAAAGGAACTGACAGAAAGAACAACATAATGTGGAATAATGGGCTACTGTATCATTCTTTCCCATGGAAATTAATTCAGTCAGTCTTCTACAAAAAAAGCTGTAGACTTTCACTCAATATTAAACTAGCTTACTTTCAAGGTCTGCAAATTCATGTGGAGGGAAGTTTCAGAGGATTTGAAAAGGTAAAGTTATGGAAGGAGATTAAGGGTTATTCTGTGTCCCTTGCATGAAAAAACTTTGCTGGAGTTGCAGGAAGGAAAGAAAATCTGTCTGGAAATATTGTATTATCTAGAGGTAAATTGGATGCTAAGTGGGTCAAGCTCCACACAGCTGTAAATCTGCTGTAGGAACATCCAGGACACTGTGTCAGCACAGCAGCAACTCTAAAACACTGGCTCTCTCACCCAAACCAGAGAGCAGCAGCTTCCCTGTGGGGCAAGAGAAATGCAATCCTGCAAGAGACTGCCTGATCAGAGCATTTTAAATTACAAACAATGGAATAACTAACCCATTTCCAGTCAAAATAATTAAAATACTGTTCAGTGTTGTAGAACTCTGTGAAGGAAACCACCTACAGGAATGCCAGTATTTACTGATGTTGCTCATAAAAGTACGGATAGAGTGCTAACTATTTTCTCACTTTAAATATGAAGAAAATAGTCCATGTGATGGCTATTAGTAGGAGAGGACATCTTTCTTTTCTTATATCAAGACATAAAATAAAGCATGAGTACTTACCAAGCAAAATGTTATGCTCAGAGGCTTATTGGAGTGAGTGGAAAATACTGTTTTTCTGCTTTTGTTTTATGGGAATATTGCATAATTTATAATAGAATTGTTTTGATGTGCCATTGCCAGCATTAATCCTCACAAAGATTGCCTCCAACTTTCTCTTAGAATTGGAGAATATAACAGAATATTTCATGTTGGAAGAGACCCACAAGGATCATCAGGTCCATCCCTGCTCCTCAGAGGGCAATAAAAAAGTTAACCATATGACCAAGTGCATTCTCCAGATGCTCCCTCTACTCTGAAACATTTGGCTCTTCATAAAGCACCACAAGAGGGTTTGTGTTTTAAAGATGAGCCATGTTCTGGGTAGTGCATATCACTACTCTTCAGCAGGGCACAGTCTGCAGAATTGGCAAGGTCAAGCCCAGGGACAGTGGAAAGCCCTCATTTGAGTTTATTAGTGGTAAATACTCCACTGGGTTTGGCTGCTGAACTGAGTTCTACTGCTGGAAATTGTGAGTAATCCTACCACAGATAACCTCTTGTAAAGCAATGCTATCAAATCAAAGATGGTACATAAGTACTTTGGAGAATTCATTCCATGAGGAAAAAAGATCACAGGAGACTCAAGTAGCTGCAATGACATTTTATCAAAAGACACTTATTTCTTTTGCAAGAGAGAAGAATGCTTAAGAAAATGGAACTCAACAAAAAATTTAGGGCCAACTCAAAAGATGAACAATCTGTTTACCACACATGCAGTTAGCGTTTTGAAGAACATCAATTTCAAGGGTGTGAATTAAACTGAAAAAGAGGGGTGTTCTTTGAATGATTAAACCTAGTTAGATGACCCAGTGTCTATAATAAATGAGTTATCAATTTATAATGCAGTGAAAATAGACTGAAAACAAACCCCACAGCCTTAGACACAAACACTGCAGTGTAACATTTGAGGAGAGATGGGCCAATCTTACTAACTTTAGTTAACAAACTACAAATCAGACTGAACATAAAAAGTTGCAACTTTCTGAATGCTACTTTGCAGGAGTAACCTTACTGTACACTAAAGAAGTTTGATTCTATGTTAAGAATAAAAAAAAAATGTTAAAGCTTTCTAAGCATTGATAACCAAGCACATATTTTTTATTCATGTGCTAGCAATGTTGTTTATTAAAAACACTGAGATCTGTGGGTCATGTCAAAAATCAGCCAAAGGCAGTACTGCTTTCTATTTCTGAAAGTCATTTTATTTCGGGTATCTATGTAACCATTTAAGGATCTGCTATGACACTGAAATACAGACAGTTGGGCTGCATTCACTATTGAGTGCATCATCCTAATCTAAAATGGAATTTTCCATGTATTCCAAGGAACCTAACCTATATCTATCTGAGTGAAGGCAGGGCCACCGCCTTTAGCATTTCAGATACAGGATGAATTCTTGAAGCAGCAACACCCATGCAATTCTCTTTCTCAGTAGTCTCTTAGCTGCATTGTTCTTCCCTGTTCTGGTCCAGGCACTCAGCTATTTTGTTTCAGGCTGCAACAATCCCTGGCTGTCTTGCTTTACCGTAGTAAAAGTTCCTTCTTTGGTTTATATATGTTTTCAGTGCTCCTAAGAATCTTGATGAAGGACAGATAGCAAAAGAGTCCAGACCACCAGTCAGGGTAAACTGGATAGCTCTGTGGATTTGAGTGAATTAAGACCAAACTGTAGTGATTCACAAAATAAGTTTTTCATGCTGGGACACTGTTCTTTGAAATTCTGTTGTGGCTGCACAGACTCTCCATTTTTTGCATGTATATTTAAGAAGCAGTAATTTCTGTTTGCTGTGCATATTCATTTCGATATGAGTTTGAAGCCAAGGAGATCATCTGAATCCACAAATAAAATGCCTGGAGTCCTCTCAAAAATACTATTGGTGTGACCAAAGGTGGAACCTATAATTTAGTTGTCAGGTTTTGTTAATGGGTCTATAAAGTAAAAATTATAGGCTGACAGCGTCTTCTGTTGAGAAAATTGCCATTGAGATATTCTGAGGTCTCTTAAATAAAAATTGAGTGAGAAAATTCCTGTTAATATGGTGGCACTATGGGGTAGATAGATTTCTTTCCAAATACTGCTCTTCAAGGGCAAATGCATATGTAACTATCCTGTCTCCAGAGGACATGTGTAAATATTGGGGAGAAGAAAAATGGTACTTAAACACAGACACCACTTACACAGGGATCTTACTTATTTTCCATCATCAAGAATCTTGACATGAAATTTGAAATCTTCCTAGAAGGTGTGCTACACTCTGGCTCTGGGAAGTACTTGGCAAAATGCAGAGGCAGTACTATGAAAAAGTCACCAAATTCCTTCCTCTCCTTAAAAATCTACCAAAATGTGCTTTACACCAAAACAAGTATTTACTAAGAAATACTGTCAGGTTGCAGCAGCATGGTCCAAAGCTGTGCCCCTGCCAGCCCAGAACCAGGACCTGATCCTGCATACTTCATTCCTAGGGAGGATCAAAAAAAGTGTCCAGAGTTCATGAGTCTCCTTCAACTCTGAAAAAAGAGCAGAGGAAAAAGCCTGTTCCTATAAAAAATATTAGGCATATTTACACAAACCTTTACATTACAGCTATCTATAACTCCACTTAAAATTCTCTTCAGTGTGTCACTAGGAACATTTTATTGTGCCTGAATGTGTAAAATTACCAAACATGAGGGGTTTTTTTACCCCCCAAATGTAAATGGAAAGAAGAGGGAAATTAACTGTGTGAGATTCAGTGGTGTGAAGTGCTAAAGACTTACAGTTAATTATTAAAACTCAAGTCTTTGGAGTTAGACCCTTCTATGTGGTCTCACAGATACAGGGCCTGGAGGGAATTGGCACAGTTCTGAATATGGAAAGAGCATATGATGGAGCAAATTCCTGTTGTTTTTAAAGCCTGTAGTAGCAACCTCATCTTTTTTAAACTGCAGCTGAGGGTAAGAATACTCTACAATCCATTTTTATCTCCAGCACTTTTTTCTCAACAACTTTGGGCTTCTTCTAAGTTTCAAAATCAAATAAAATATTTTATATGAGATGAGTGATACTATGACCTATTTGCTAATGCAAATAACCCCCTCAAAGCTACAGTAGTGAGAGGGAGAGGACAGTAGCAATTACCTTGTATTATTATACCGTTTTCTCACTCATCTTTAGATATTCTGCTTTTTCATTTTCCTCTTTTCTTTCATTTTTCCCTTCCTAGTTCTCATTTTGTTCTCCAGCCATCTGCTATTTCTCTGTTATGCCTATGAACATGAGAAACTGCATCACTGTTCTTGGTCAAACAGGATAAGCAAAGAGTGACAAGTGAAGTTACACTACAGAAGTATACTCACCTGGGGCCATTGAGGGATAGAGAAGCTTCATATATTACTTAGTGGTATTTAAGTACCCAAATACTTACCACAACAGAAGTCTACATGGTTTATTCATACACAGATTTTTCTGGGCAGTTCACTATAACTAGTATCCAAGCCAACTATGCAGCAAAACTCCACATCATTGTATAAACAAATGTTCCATGAAACGCAATTTTATTCTGAATCCTCAGGGCTTTGTGGTTTTTTTGTTATTTATTTATTTAAATGACTTAACAAATGTACTCAGATGCCACAGTGAAAGGCAAGATATACAAAACAAACTACAATATATGCTGGAGAAAACAGAACAATTTAAGATCAGATCCAAATAATTAGCTACAGATCAGCCTCTTCTTACCAGTTTATCTAGACTGGAATAGATGTGATCAAACAGTAGCAGTTACATGGAAGAAATTTTTTTCTGGACTACTGGAAGAAGGACAGAAATCTGCTTTTTCCTATTTACTTTTTGAAACCTCTTAAGATGTACTTGTCTAAACTTTCACCTGGAGCATCTCTGAGTTGGTCCATTGTAACACAATCCTGTCCAGAGGGAGACTCCAAGGCTGAAGGCTGCGAAACAAGGAGACAGTCCATTTTTCCTGATGTCTGGGGAGAACCTTTCAAGAGCAAAACAGGAGAGAAAACATATTTAATATGATCTCACAGGCCTAGCAAAAGGTAGGAATGCTAAACCCTACTGCTTTTTAAGTGCTGAATTTTAAAATTTGCAAGATTGAAGTTGATAGTGTCTGTTTTCGAAGCAAGAGGTGACATTTTTCCCTGGATTTTCTTAAATTTTTCTTAAGACACATTCTTAGAAAATCAGTGTTGTTTATCCAAATTGCAAAGTGAAACTGAACACAACCACAGAAAAATAAAGACTACACATATTCTCATAGTGATTAGTGGGGGGGAAAAAAGTGGATATAAATAAGCAATTTATATAGAATTTGAGATCAGCCTTTGAGAAAAATAATGGTTACCACTTATTGATTCTTAATATCTTACCTCATTTTGTGTCCCCCTGTGTCTTGCTTCTGTGTAGGACTGCTGTGTTTTCTTTGCATCTGGGAGAGCTGCACCCCATTTACCCAAAGCCCTGCAGTTTAAAGCCCTCAAATGCTCTGTGGGCATCAGCTCCAACCTCTGCACCACACGTGGTCTTGGAACCCATCAATTCTAACACAAAGCAGTGCATTTATTCCAATTTGCCCATGCAAACAAAGAAGGAGAAGATTATGAGGGGAGCTTTATCAAGCTCAGCCTTGCACTGTTCTGCTTCCTTGACACTATCCGCACATCTAAATGCACCAGTCCCTATCTAGATATATCTACAAAATGTACAAATGTGACCATATTCTGCCCAAAATTCATCCCACTACCAAAGGCCTACACCTTTGTCCAAGAGCTAGTAAGTTCACCCATTTCTTGTTTTCTGTGGGAGTCCAGCACAGGCAAGGAGAAGACTCCCTGTGGTCATGACCAAGACCAAGGCTTGCATGGTCAAGAAGTTTTGGTCAAGACTTCTTGGTCTAGGCCAAGAAGTTTTTGTATGAGCATCAAGGGTCTTTCACAAAAAGGGACACACCAAGATGTATCACACCTATCCTGGCCTGGAGGCTGGTGAAATATCTTAGCAAAGAGGCAAGTGAGATTTTTTTTTTTCTGCCTGAGGCCATTCAGGCTAGGCTAGGGATGGTACCAGCAGGAAACAGACAGGAAAGGGATGGAAGGGTATTTCAGTTGAAGTCCTGAAGAAAATGGGGACTAGGCATGCGAATTCAGACAGATAAGGAATGCATTGATGGATAAACATTCAGGCAGCACATGAAGGAAAATGATGGAGCAGAAATGAGTTAGGTTTTATACAAAGCCTCTCTGGGAGCTGACTTCTAGGGCATCTGTAGCCCCAAGGACTTAGGGAAAGTGATGGTTCCTCTCTTAAAGTATTTAAAAACAACCTGTCTGGTATAACTCAACTCTCAGGCTCAAAAGAAATCTTTTTAATTGGGTGCTAGAGGAAACATTTGCTGTAGGAGAATAGAAAGATGCTCTCTTTCACCTGCAGTGATTCCATTGGCTTCACCAGCAGGTGCATCTATGGAATAGAGGTGACCCCAGCAGTGGCTGACACCTGTAACTCCTCTCTCACTGTGAGGCTGCCCTTCATGTCCAGAGCAGGCAGGGGAAGGCCACCACGCTGTCTCAGCAGGATTGTGAGAGAGCTGGGGGTGGTGGAGGAAGGAGAATAGTCTTAACAGAAAGCCTGCAATAATCCCATCACCCAGGGGTTTAGGATAATCTTAGCATCCTAAATCTAAAAACATGGGTCGTGAACACCATTCATGAGGAGAGAGATACCCCAGAGATGGGGTTAATAAGTCTGAAAGAAAATCTCTGTAGGAACCTGTGGCAATTCCTATTCCTGGTGCTTGAGCCTAAAGCTTTGCCTTCCCATCTTCCTGTTTCCTTAAATAGACAGTCAGCTTGGAGGAATTATTTACTGACCAGAAACTAAAAAATTAAGTCAAAAATTATGCTTCTGTTCCTGATTCTATTATTTGACCTAATCTGTGGCTTTTGCTAAAACACCAAGTCCCTCAGCTTTATCCATGTATGAAATGGGGATAATACTAGTTTAATGGCTGTAACACACTTTGAAATACACTGAACAAAAAATGCAAAATAAACCTAATTTTTTTTCTTTCCCCCCTTTAAAGTCAAAAGAATAATTCACAATAACTTATACAGTGATATGAACTCCTTTGTCTTTGAATTTTATTCACCCACAAAGTATATTTTTTTTTCTGAGTTATTTGTTATTCTACACTGGTTAAATAATTCCCATAAATATTTAATGGTTTATGGGCTGTTCATGAAAAGTTTATTCAGAATATTTATTACAGGAAATGAAATGAATTGGATATTTTTGGTACATCCAGTCTCTGCTTCCTGACTAGAGTAATGTAATTTGTTGAATCAGGTCTTTATGTAAATTATTTTGCTTGTACATCAATTATATTATCTGTACATATTCTTGCTTATAATGTAAGTTTGAGAACATCCCTAGCCATCAACTCATTCACCCAAAAACAAATGTAGTTTTAAATCACAAATGCAGATAAAGAAAACCTGAATTTGCATCTGATCTTATACTGTCTTATTCTTCATGTACAGACATTGAATACAAAGTTAAAATGTATCTTAGTCCTTTTTTTTTAATTTAAATTAAATTACCATTAACTTCTTTCACATAAAAGTAATTTAATGTGATTAAAGAGAATACTCTGTGGATTTACATTTTCCAAATGGATTAGCAATAGATCTCTTGGAATTCATCAGGTATAAGAATGAAGCTGTAAAACAGTGATTTAAGTAAATGCAGGGAATACCAAGAGGATTAAAATGAGATCTCTAAGGTCAATAACATTGCAGTGTAGATTTTATTGTAACATTAAATCTTTTGAAATATTTAAACAGAAGAAATATACTTTAGCTCTGAGACAAATTATAGAACACAGAAGTTTGAGTAAGATATGATTTACATTTTCACTTACCTGAGGGATTTACTAATTGCTAGAAACTGTTCATTATTTAAGAGGTCTTCAAATAAAATGAGAAACAGGGAAAAATTCTGGGTGACAAGCAAGGCCAGTTTTAAATACAGCTTTGTACTTCTGTTTTTGTTTTCTAAAAAAACCTCCTGTAATCATATTTCAATGACAGACTAAATGCATTAAAATATTTTAATGTTGCAGTTTCATCTTAGTGTAAAACTACAGAATAGCCAGCAAAGTAATTAACTGTAAGGACATTTATATTTTTAATGCTCACTGTGTTTTGGAAGATTTTTTATTTTCTTTAACAAGACTTTAAAGCACATCAAGGAATAGCAACATCTCATGGGTCATAATCTCCAGAGTATCATCTTTCTGCATAGCTGCTTTTCCCACATCAGCATAGTTCTTTGTAGACAAATTTTATTTTTAGTCTGGTGAAAATCTCAGTTAGTATTTTTCAGGGTAATGGACAAATGGATAAGCTCTTTGGAGTCTTACTCTAAAGTTTTTGTGAAGCATTCACACATTTGTATGCCTGTCAACCTAAGTGTCTTTCTGCCCTCTCCCTCCAGACAGGCCTTCATCCCTGTAATTGTTGTATTTGTACAAACACAGAAATTCACATACAAACACAGAATTTCAGGTATGGGAAACTACCAAGTATCAGGGGTGAATGTCAGAGAGTTGCTAAATATTTAGCTTTAAAATATTTGTCTGAATATACAAATTACTGCAAAAAAAAGTAACTTTTCCTGATAAATTTTAGGCTCACCTATATTTGGATTAGACTCACAGTAATTGTAGTGTCAAAGATAGTGCATGCTAATTTAATTTAGTACTAAGAAAGCTCCAAACATAACTTCCCATTTCAAGTGCTCATGACTTTTATTGCATATATTATCTCAGAGTAAAATTGGTTTTCTCAGCCCTCCAATTAAATCTTTAAAAAATCTGCATTCTTAGTCATATCTTTAAAATGGCAAAGAAAGATAAGAGATTGTTGACAGAAAGTATGGCTATGGGTAAAGACCCAAATCTAACCTGTCCCACTAATTCTAAAATATAACAGACCAGAAAGGCATATTCTCTTGAATATTTTCTGCTGCTTTATATTCACTGACACAGGGGTACTCTAGCAAGATGATGTTTCCTGAGGCATAATAAGTGCTGGCAAGCTCAAAAGGAACAATGACTACAGAAAACACATATATTGATTGTTTCAGACAATAACAAGAACATGCATTGTCTAATCTTTCTGCACTCTCATCCTCCCACACAAAGCAATATGGGCTAAAAAAAAATCACTAGAAAATACAGGAACAAAATCTGCCACAGACATCTCAATAGTTATGCATTTACTGACCATTTCACCCGTAGGACAACAAAGATCAGGAATTTCAGAGAGTTCCTAAATATAGCATTGACCTAACTATGAGACTACTGAAATAGTAAAGGCCACTGACTGTGAAAAATACTGATGTGCTGTCTGTAGTAACTACACCTATGGGACATCCTTATATAGAGATAAACCATAAAATCACATTCTAGCACTATGCAATGTTTTGTTTCTATTTGAGGTACAGCTCATTGGTACTAGATAGAAGACACTACATCATGAAATTATATCCTGGCATTGTGATTAGCTTATGAAAGAATTGCATCATGAAAAGCAAAAGGCATTTTCTCTGAGTTCAGTCTCCTGTGTTTAAAAACAAAGCTGGTAAATCCAGCTGTATCTGGCAGTTCCCAGAGCAGTTGCTACATACTAGTTGTAACTAGAGCATGAGACAGTGATGTGGATGATTTTGGAAAAAAAATTAAAATTGAACTGTTAAGAGGGTTTACAAGGCTCAGAAGGTTTGGGATTTTAGAAGCATAAAATCTTCCCAGCTGCACTCAGTGGAATTCCACAGCTCCTCCTGCTGCTCACAGCAATACATTATTTAACACGTGCAGGGCAGAAGATTTTTGAGAAAAACAGGTTTTTACATACCAGATGCACAGTTTCCTCACATGCATTTTTCCTCAGATTGTCACAGACAGCTTCTCACTAGCAAGGAATGACAGCACTGTCAAATTGAAAAGGATTTGCAGAAAGCCTCTTTGGCTGATGTCAGATTTCTCCACTGCTTTCTGGTCTTCAGTACATTCAAGTTTTTTATTTTTGTCTTCAGGTTGCCTATATATAGGTACTCATTCTATTCTGAAATTACTATATTATACTGTATTTTCTGGGGTCCCTTTGTCCCCTCTTTTTTAGGGCACCCATTTTTACCTATATCTCCTTTGGGACTTATTGTGGGTTGAGTAGAGAGTCTGATTTACAGTTCTGGCTTTATTTTCCCTTTAAAAACCATTTAAAAGTTGCTTTATCTACTAGTCAGCTGCTTTCCTGTCATAATATTTAATGAGCTTTTTTCTTTTTTAATTCAGTCAGTTCTCAACTGCATATTGGCAGGTTATGACAGATAATCTGAGTCAAAAATTAAAGCCATTGATAACAAAAGTCACAAGTTTGGCTGTGTGCCTTTAAAACTAGTAAGTGGACTTTTGCAGATAGCGCCTTTAAAGAACAACAAGAGACTGGCAAGCAGCATTTACTCTGCCAAGCTCTGCAGGGCACTGTGTTATGGCAGGAAACCTCAGCAATAATGACATTCAACAGCTTGAATAATTTACCCCAGGCTGCAGGAGATTAGACTGTGGACTGTTCAGTCCATGGAGCTTGTTGGTAGAAACTGTTTTTTTAAGGTACTGGACACAGATGCAGTCAAAGCATTAATGAGCAGCCATGAAGAAATAGAAAGATTGGATTCTTGGACTTGTGGTGGGAGCTTAGTGGACACATCTGATTTGATACTCAAAAGGGAAAAATAAAAAGAAAACCATTTATAAACAATGCATATGGTTGCTTAAAAAGCAAAACAAAGCAATATTTTAAACCAAGGGACTTAATCAACATCTATCTATATTCTATTGCATTGCATTACTGTAGTATTTTTGTCAATAGCAACTAGGCAAATATGAAATTAAGTCTGGATTGCATTTCAGTGCAGCCATGTTGTGCCATTTCTGTAAGACCAGTTCTGTGCAGTGGCTGAACAGTTTAAATCCTGGGGTTTACTTTTTGGCTGGGCCTGCCACTGAGAATCTGCCACCACTGAGATTTGCAAGTTAGCTAGGGAGAGAACAGAGGAACAGAGGAAAAATTGTAGACCTCATCCACAGCCACAGGCTCAAAGGAGGCTATACCTGCCTGAAGAGGGTGGTGAGGAAAGCAGTGGCACTGGGCCCAAAGCTGGAGGTACAGACTGGCACCTTGGTAGGCAGCAGATGTACATCAGCATCCTCTTTTCCTACCATCACAGGATGAAGAGGTGGTTGGACTTACTGGTGGGCAAGAAGGCAAAAAAGAGAGAATTAATCCAGTAAAAGTTACAACCTCCCACCTTCAAAAGCCCAGGGCCATCCTCCAATTCCATCTCTGCTAATTTTTACCAGATCATGTTCCTGTCAACCTTTCCCATCCCCCATACCATCTTTTGCTGTGATTTCACTCTGCTGCAGCACTAAGCTTTCCTTTAATGGGACTTTTTACTCAGCCATAACCAAAAATGAATTTGGATTCATGTTTGCTTACAATACAGAAAAGGCTTGATCCAGCTTTTATGTAGCCACAGAAATGAACCACCAACCTCTGTTGGTTCCCAATTACTACAGTGTGTACTGTAAGAAATCCTAGGGAGATCAGACATGGATGGCTCACACAATACAAACCACCTAATTGCTGAGCAACCCAAGGAGCTGGGTAAGCAGTATCCCTGGTCAGCACCTCCTCATTGCTAAGCTGAAAAACTACTTGTGGAAAGGAGTCATTCTTTTTGTTTAATTTTTGGCTTTTGTCTTAAGCCCAAGCTTTCATCACCACTTTTTCAGTCACAGCCTCTGGATTTCCAACTCTGTGGCTGTAAAACTATATGAAACACAATATTGGAGACAGGCTACAAAAAAAATAAAGAATGGGAATCCTTGATAACCAGCATTCCCTAGAGTTATTAAAGAGAATATATGCACTGTTTGCTTTTTAGTAAGAATGTATCTTTTTTAATATATAGGAAAACTCTAGAGAGAGAGGTACGGGTAGAAGCCAGACAGACAAGCTATCTTGCAGTTTCTTACTGCTGGTCAACTAGGCATATTCTGAAAGCTAACAGGTTAAATCAGAGCAAGAGAGGTCATTAAGGATCAGTGATTAATGTTGGAACTTTTATCTAAATAAATGGCTGAAAATAATTAATGGACTCAGAGGTAGCTCTTTGGCTATAGCCTTCATGACCATCACTGTAAAAGTCATATTGAGAATTACCACATGCTCAGATTATTTTAAAGGGACAAAAGTACAGAAAACTATATAGGAAGCAAGTTGATTTTCCCTCAAGCTCCATCATTTTTAATTTTTCAGGAAGGATCAAAGCAGTTGGCATCTCTTTGCAAGAGGTGACAAAAGCTGTTCCTGTCAACTTGCATACACACATGGGTTCCTAGAGAGAGGAACCCACGCTGCTAAACATCTCTTGTGTCAAACCAAGCATATAAACCCTGGTTGGGGAGCAATCAGGAATGAAGACAGAACCTGAGAGACTGGCAATAGATGTTTCATCAAGTGCAATATGCCATGGTGGCTTCAGTGGAAGTTGCACTTCTGTTAATGATAGCAAAGTTATGTTGCAGGTTGGTACTTTTGGCCTAAACACATAATGTGGAATTGAAGCAATCCCTGCAGAAACACTGAGTATGTCAGTGCTTAGTGGGTAGAGTCCGTGGAAATTTCTTCAATGACAGTTTTCAGGAAGAAAACAGGTACTCTAAAACATGCATTCAAACAGGTCTTCTCAGCTAATTTAAACCACATTTTTTAACTTCCACAAGTCCAAATATCCTTTCATTGCAAGAAATTTCTGCTACTTCACATGCTTTACAACACAGTTGGTGAGACCTAAGAGATGTCACAATACAGTGTTGTACCATATTCCAGGGTTGGGCTTTCTTCTTCTTCCATGAATATGAGACAGGCAGCTTATTCCAGCATGAAATCAGTTGACTCAGACCACAGCTGAGAGCTGGACCACACAGAGAGAGAAACTCTGGCTAATTTTTTTGTTCTGTACATCACCCTGTAAAATAATAAGGCCAAACCCATACCATATTCCCTAACTCCCCATCATTTTATTATTTCCCTCATTTTTTATTTACAGGCAGAGATCAATGGCTTTCTATACATTCTTCAATGGCAATGCTCTCCATATACTGCAGTCTTGCAATCCACCACATGGTCAAAAAAATACTGGGGATCCATTTGACAGTTTTTAAGAGTATTTTGAGCACTCAAAAGGCTTTGTAATCCAAAAAAAATTGTCACTTTAAGAATATTAACAGTTTTCAAGGTATTTTGCCATTTTACATCTTGTTTAGTTTTATACTAAGTCTCATTATTCAGAATTATATTTATTATTCTACTGGACTTTCCCATCTGGAATGTGCATAGTTAGTCCTTTAAAAGATGATCTGTCACATAACCTGTTCTTTATACATATGAAGAAAATATTCCAAGAATGTTATTTCCCCAAAAAATAAGTGGAAGTTCTTTTAATTTACTCTTGAAAACAGTAACTTAATGAGTAATATACATTTATCTATTAGGTGTTAATTTTTGTGTTGTGCCTAAAGGCCATTTGTGTCAAAAAGGTTCCTATTACAAAATATAGCACCAAGTTTATAACATATAGCTCTAATATTTGATTTCATTATTTTAATCTAAATTGTTAACAATTAACCTAATATAATTAATAATTTAACGTTCAAAATGCCACAAGAGAAAAGCAACAATCTACCTCAACAAACAGTGTCTAGATAATTGCAAGTGCTAATCTTGATGAAACAGAAATGTTTTCTAAATATTTGCATCAAATGCCTTTTCAGCAAGGAGAATGATCATTTGATGTTATCTTCATCCATTTTGACATATTTAATTTTTCAGTCCTTTTGATTATCATAGTCTTTCCTTGTCTGCAGATAGCCTGTTTGATGTGGGTAATTATTCTGAGTGTTAACAAGCTTTTCCTGATGCATAAAATCCATAATGTCAAAGAAAATAATTCTATGGTATCCTGATCTAGTGGATTTGGAGTAAAATATACAATATAATAATTTATGAACTCATATCATGATGAAGTTAGGGGGTCAACTTGCAGGAGTTTCTATGGGAAAAATGAGAAGAAAGAAAAGACATTGTTTATTTGCCCCTTCTCAATATATTGTTCAGGGATTCACTTGTTAAAACTCTGAACTATCCATTTTAACAGTTATGCCAACACCACCAGGCAACCAACCTAAAATCTGTCTTTCAATCCCCAGAACAGTAAAAATTTTAAGCAGAATCAAAAAACTGCAGGAAGACTGAAAAAAAAGGGAAAGGCCCCAAGAAGTCCCCAGTTGCCTGGGAGAAGCAAGCTGAGGTGTGCCAAGCTACAGGCTAGGTGAAAGAGGGCAAGCCCACCTCCAACACAGACAACACTTCCTTCATTGCTTTCTTTAGGCAAACAAGATGGGGAAAATATGCTTTTCCAAATCTCTGAAGCAGTTTTTGTAGGGGACCAGAAACTGAGGCAGATCTGGAACAGTCACTTTAGAAGAGCTGTTTTCCAATGTTGTAGAGAAATCAGAAATGACAAGATTAAACTCAGTTGTTTCATCTGTCTCAAGCAAGATTTCATTAGAGATCTCTAGACTCCTCTGCAGATACTAATGCTGAGAAATCCAGATAATTTTAGCAGATCTGCTTCCTAGAACACAAATACATCTTGCCAGGTGTACCAGATCAATATACACATTTCACTCTCCTTCCCAGAAAATCAATACATCCCAGTGTGTGAAGTTGGGAGTCAACAGAAAGAGTCAAGTATATGTACTTTATCTCTTGAGCATCAAGGTCAGAATTTAGTCTGAAGAAAATGTTTCTCCCTTTCCTAAGTGAAAGACTTCAAAAATGTGATTGGGGCACCTTGCATGGAATATAGAAAGGTTTCACACACAACAGTAGGACTTTTGCTTCTGTAAATGAAAAACTAAAAATGAAGAATTACATTGCATCAGTAGGCTTTTTGGAAACATTTTTTAAAATGGCAAGTGAGAACTATCAAAACAGGAGCAAAAGCGTATTTTATTTTTGAAAAGGAGCTACACATTTTAAAGGCTAAACTGAATAGAATTTGAGGGGACAGAGAGAAATATTTCATTATCATAAATGGTAGACTGTAAAAAAATAATAATTTTTTTAAAAATGTCTCTGGAGCAGTAAAGTGAGATGTGTAACAGAAGCTTGTAAGGGTCAACAAAGTAGAAGTGGAACCACCCGAAAAAGCAAGTACTCAAAAGGCGCCTGAATGGGAACAGATAGCCTCCAGCTTCCTTCTCTGAAAAATCCAACTTGGTGTTATACCATCTATGCTGACCTTACTGCCAACTGCCATTAAACACTGAAGCTGAAAGTGATCCTTCTGCTCTTTTCCCACATTTTCCAACTATTGTTTTCCTGTCCTCATTTCCAACATGCCACAGGAAAGCATTTTTCTGGATCAATCCTTAGTGCCAGTTCAAATTAAGGATTTTTTTGTTCTTTGAGAATTAACCCAGAAATCTGTGCTGCCAGTCTTGCCCTAACTGGATGTGGAAAAGGAGTTAAGACAATATATCTTAATGGAGCTGTACAAGATTTAATGTACAATGTTCATTTGGGTGTTTTATTTATTTTGGACCAGGACTAGGTATTTTGATTGGCAGGGTGCATTTTGATTGTCTTGTTTCCCTTGAAAGGATCTTATTTTCACAACCTTCTTTCATCTGTTCCAAACCCCCTGCATTTAGATCAGCTTGGCTTGCATTTTTAAGGGTAGTTCACTTGGGTTGGGTTACTCTGAACACACATTTGGTTATAGTCTACTGAGAAATAATATGAGTATGTTATTCCTTCTGGGTTATCATTTGTTAAAAAGAATCCAAGCCTGGAAATGTTTTCACTTGAAAACATTGTAGATAGCTGTGGAATGGACAGCCCTGTCTTTTCAAATGGTCATTGGCTGTGGGTGCTGTTGTGTGCTAGATACCCATGGCAGTAATGTTTCCATCCAGGAAAGGTCATTCCTGCCTGTGTGTATTTTACAGTAAAGGAGGAATATGGACCACAAGAGAGTTTGTGCAGTGGATGTCAGCAAGTAAGAATGGGAATGTTTTTATGGAAGTGGAACCCAATATTGTTCTCCTATGATGTGAAAAATGTAAAAAGCTTTCAAGGCAGGATTTGTCTTGGCATGACCTTGATCTTAAAACATCTATATACTACACACACATCAGCAGGGCATTCAGTCTGTACTTTCCAAAATTCCCCTTAGCATTATTTTATATTTACTCAACTTTTTATCTTTCTAGACTACAAAAAAACTTTCTATTTTCAATTATTTATTGCAAGTTCTCACCACTATTTCTTTTCCTTGGCAGTACATTATATACAAAACCCTCAAATGAGAGTTACTGTTTCTTGGTGAGTTATGTAATATGACTTTCTCAAATTATTCTGTTCCTTACTCACCCTTTAAAAAAAAAAAAGATAGGAAAAAAAAAACTGAAAAAAAAGAGAAAACAGAAAGAAAAAAGAAAAATAAAGAAAAAAAGAAAAAAGAAAAAGGAAAATAAGAAAAAAGAAAAAGAAAAAAGAAAAAGGAAAAAGAAAAAGGAGAAAGGAAAAGGAAAAAAAGAAAAAGAAAAATAATAAAAATGAAAACTATGTAGTTTTTGATCTCTATGACATTAAATTTGCAACCACCATCACAGAGAAAAGACAAATTACTGAAGACACTAACTGGGATTCTTCATATGTGGCTTCAGGATAAGTTGCAGTATGGAATATTTTCCTATTAATATGTCAGCTGTATCTTCCACCTATTTTGTACACATGACCACTGTTCTTCCTTAATTATTTTGAGGTTTTTATCAGTATAGCTTTATGTTCAACAACATGAAAATACATTCAAGGCTTGTTAAAATTTTCTGCCAGCAAATTGAGGTGGCTGACAGGGAAAAATATCCTTATATCAGGTACTAATTACCTTCTAGTCTTTGTTTAATGCCATTAAAAGGTCCTTATACTTAAAAGTTTTTCATCTAGTAAGGATTCTGATGCTAACAAAAGGCTATGGGCAATATGCCCTCAACATCTTTTAATGGCAGCTACATCATTGGTACTTTGTGACCAATATTATTTTAGGTTTATAATATGCAACAGGGGAAAGAAAAAATATTATAATTTTTTTTAAAGCCGGGAAAGTAATGGTAATGTAAAATGCTAAGACATTAATTGTGTGAGAATCCTAGCTAAATATTAAATCTCTGCTGGTACATCAGTGGAAGCCCTGATACTTTCAACAAACCAACCAACCTTCATGACAAACCTGTATAGGGCTGTTTTCTAAGTTGCACTGCTCAAAGGCACAGCCTAGAGCTCATTCTTCTTTCCTTCTCAGGAACACCATTCAGAACATAACAATGACAAAATATGGAAAAAATGTCTTTTTTTGCAACAGTGGCTTAATAAAGATGTGAGGAAGAAATGAGCAGGATATATTTCTCTGCTTGATATCTCCAAGTCAATACATTTGAGGTCACACAGTTTCTTGTGGTACCACTCCAGCACTCTCCATCTGAATTACCTTGTCTTTCAGAGTCTGTGTGGCAGATGGTGCACTCCCACCTTGGGAATCTGCAGCTCAAAGCAGAGGCATAACAAGATCAAAAGTCTGCATGCAACACATTATAACATGGCTATGAGCAGCAGTGAGAGAAAACGCTGTGGAAACAACCATCCCTCAAGTATCTATAGTAATTAAAACCATCTAGCAGTACTTAGTTACTTAGCTATTATGTGAAGGAACCAATCTTCATGGTCTATTCACTTTGGAGTGTTAATTAGAAATATGGTAAATTTTCAAAAAAAACTAATTTTCTTGATCCAGCCTTACTTCTAATAAAAGTCATCATGGAAATTATTGGTTCACAGTAAAAACTTCCTCATTGTTAAAAAATTTTATACACATTATAAAGAGAAGAAATATTTTTATAATCCCTGTTTATTGAATTTCTTTAACCAAAAGAAGCAAGCTTCAGATGTGTCTCATATCATAACAAAAGCACTTGCTCGATCTTTGTCAAAAGCCCATTAATTTTAATATGATAATTTTATTGATTGATTGACATAGCCTAAAGAGTGACTGTATTTTCAGTTTGAGTCTAACAGTGTGGTAGCTCTCAGTATCTGATATCCATCACACCAGTTAATCAGTTTTGATCCCATTGAAATGAAGAGTAAATCTTCCACTACTTAGTCCAGAGATACACATTACATGTATTTTCTGAAGAAAGAAAGAGAATCTGCATCTAGTCTACAGTGTCTTAAACAAAAACTGGAAACACAATATAAAGCATGAATTTAATCTCTTGAGCACCATCTAACGACCAAATTGTAAAATGACAAAGAAGTACATTGGCGGCTGTGTTAAAAAGGGATGAACTTTTTGACTCAAGTTGGTCAAGAATTTCCGTCAGACAATCTAACGGAATGTTCTAACTTGAGCTTTTTGCTCAAGTGCAAAACTCCATGAATAGCATCCATTTTGACAAAATTACTGAGGTAGTTCTTTATGAAAACAGCACCTATAAATGCTAACATTTTCTTTTCAGGAGACTTTTTTTTCTGACATAACCAAAGAAGTACTTAGATGATTAAAAAAGTCTTATTGTTTTTAACTCTGCCCTGAAAGAGGAAGAAAAGACTACTTCCTGACCACTTGAAAGTAAGTGTAAGTGTCTTCATTCAATATTTCCAAACCATCTCTTAAACTACACTTGCAGTCAGTTTCACATATATTACTGCCAGCATAGTAATTTGCATTTATTAGCAGTCTAAGACCATAAATAAATAAAGAAATAAAATCACACAAGACAAATTTTGGATAGAAAAACAAGTCTGACCAAAAATGAAATTATTTAAGCCTAAGGTAAAAAAATCAGCATGTCCAAAAAGCAGCTATGACGAATAGTAGGAAGTTAGTATTAAGACTACTTATGTTGGGCATGTAAAAATCCTTTATATGCTTAGAAAGGTCAATCCTAAACAAAAGATTAGATTGAAGATCAGGAAGGAAAAGGAATAGAAAGCCTAAGTGCAAAAAAAGTGCAAAAATGCCAAACTGAGGCACAGATGGGGTACTCAACATGGGCCAAATATAGAAAGATAATCTTCCTAATAGCCTTAGAGGTATTCCAAAGGGTGGTTTATTTCAGGTCAGGAATGAACGTTTCTCAAGGTAATCTTCTGGTGGTGCCCACTTTACTGCACTTCAATTAATATGTAGGAGCATCTCAGAGCACACAAACTGCATTCCTTTTGGATGAGCTAACTGAACAGATGCTGCAGTGCTTTGAAGTTAAAGGCATAAAAGCTTCTGGGTCTGATTTTGCAAGAGCTGTACCAGCTTGGACTCCACCTCAACAAAGGGGTGCCAGGAAATTCAGACTTTTCAGTAGACTATCACAGGCTCTGAAAACCCCGCAGAAACAGCCTTTCACACCACTGTCATCAGGAATCAGTGCTACAGGCACCGCTGCACCTGAGGATTTGCTGTTGCAAAAAAGATGAGAGCTAACTCCTGGAAAAATCCTCATCCTGAAAACATCTGGATGTTTTCCAGTCAGTATTGGTGGCAGCTCTCTAAAAAAAAAAAGACACCTGTCACATTTTTGCAAAAAAACCCCCCCAACACTCCAAAAGCAAATAGTTGTAGAGCAGCTCGGGATTGAAGCTCTTGTTTGAGCCCAGTGCATCCTGGCAGGAGGCAGCATTCCCTCGCAGCAGCCGGCTGAGATGCTGAGCTGCCTTTCCCAGCCAGGAGCTTTATGAATGCCACTTTCACTCCAAATATTGGTGGCCATCAGCCAGTTCTTATGCCAATGCAAAGGTTGTTTTTCAGTGAGCGAGATGAAACCAGGTAAAATAAGGGCTTGATTTACAATCAGCTTTCGACCCAGCTTCACCCAGTGCCTGTGTGTGGCACGCCGGGCTGGCCTCAGCAGGTGTGAGCAGCCAGGAGCACTTGCGTGGCTAAGGGAGAGGCCGCCCTGAAAAGCAGGTGCTAATTGATGGGTGTTAGTGCAGACACTCGGGACAGAATGGCTCAGTGTTCGGCTCTGCTGGCGTACAGCAAGTGGGAACGGGCAGCAGCCACCATCAAGCACTTCATAAAAACACCACTCTGTCCATCACCAGGGCCCTGAGACCACAACCAGCCTGGGCTGGGGGCACCGGCTGAGCTGCGGTGGGAAGTTTGCACAGCACCTGCCTGTGTTATATCTGGCATGCGTCCCCGTGAGCCAGCCTCATCCTTCAATAAACAAACAACAAAGAAATTTCATGTTGACTTCTATATTTTTTAATATATAAAATGTTGAATATATATAGGTTGTGTCGGAGGAGAAGCAAGTAGATGGCTACCTCTGATACCCCACTTCTGGCTGTCTCAACGTGTCTCCTGCCTCCTGCAAGCACACAGGGCTCTTCCACTTGCCCAGCAAACCAGTCACCATGGGAGCAGTGGTGGGTGCTGCTGCTACTGATTCAGAGCCTTCCAGCAGGAGCAGAGGGGGAGCCAGGCTGCCTCTGCAGCTGGGGGGTCAGGAAAGCTGGGAAGGCTGCACTGTCAGGCATGCATAGCTGGGGCTCCTCACATCTTCCCTGGAGCACTCCAAATCTGACCTCAGGGTGCCAGAAAGGGACAGACACACACGTGTGAAGATGATCTCTCTCACATACGAGATCTGTTTCTTTTCCTTTCCCTTCTTTCAAACATTTTCCAAATATCTGTCAAAAGGTATGTGGAGGGTTTAAGGTGACCTGCACAGAGGAGAGGGTTTGCATTCACTTCTGAAAGTGTTGACATGCTGCAATTCAGAAGGGAGATATCCCACTGTGAAAACTTTTCCTCCTTAACTTCAAAGCTTTCCTGGCAGTGGGAGCTGAGATTCCAAATACAACCAGTTTGCTACTGTCCAGGATAAGGGAGTTTGGGACCACACAGAGACAAATCTCCAATGATTCTACTCCCTCCAGACCTTGGCTGACTCCTAATGCTCCTGACAAGATTTGCAGCTCCACTGCAGCAGAGTTGGAGTGCCACAGCATCTCCCGTTGTGTCCAGGGTTCCAGTACCACTGTTCAAGATGAGTCCCCTGGGCTTAAACTGGCTGGCACTAAGAAAGCTCCAATGCCTCAGCACTGAGCTAACCTAGTTATTCACCATGGAGAATTATTATTCACCTGAGAGGCTCTCAGGCTACACTGTAGTTAATACTCAAAAAAGTTTTTGAGCAGCTCAGAAGACTGAGTTTCTCAGAAAATCTGCCCCTGACAGTTGGGTTCCATTTGCATTATATTTGGGTCTGCTTAGCCCTGAAAGCATTCTCCTAAGGCATGAAAATAGAGGGAGACTAAGTGAACAAGAAAAATTCATTTATCAGAGGTTGTGCTTTAGGAATAGGGATTTGGGTATCTCAGTTAAATCTGTTGCTTAACTTAGTATTTCTAACACTACTAGAGGAAGTACATTACTAAACATACTAGCTCTGCCATCCTTTCAGCATCTAATCATAAGAAAAATCAAGTCTATTTGTCCCTCAGGCTACTCCTCAGAGAAGAAAATGAATGCTAAGGAAAAAAATCTGTCTTTTAACTGTGTTATTAGCTTATTTAAAGTCATTGCATGAAGCATATAATGGAGTAAAGCATCACAATTTATTTTTTTTTGATGCAACTCTCAAAGATTTACAGACCCATTACTTCAATAATTACAAAAAAGCTGCGAGAGAGTAGAAGTAAATCTTGCAGCACGATGCATATTTTCCATGGTGGATGGCAGTCATGTTCCTGTACATCCAGGGGTTATGCCAGGGGGGTTTTCTCCAGATTTCAGTTATGTTGCATGCAGCGTCAAGGGAGCAATATGAGAATGTCTTAGAAAAATAATCACAGGGCTCGTGAAGTTCAGCAACTTGTGTCATTAAAAATTGCAGTGATGTCTTGAAATGCTTCTAAAAATTTGATACTATTTGGCATGATTTTTTTCCCCCTGTATTGCAACATGAACTACACAGCAAGTAAATGAGATGGCCCCTGATGACTGCAGCTAAAAGTTTCATGTCAAAACTTGACCTGTACTTTTTGAATCTGACGCTTAAAAAAAAAAATTAAAAGATTACAGAAGACTCGTACAACAAGGCAGGGACAAAGGTGCTGTTCAGCTATTAAACAACCGACTTGCACAAAAGACCAGTGTGGAAATCAAGACTAATGTCCCCATGCAACATACACTGTATTTTCAAAAGTCAAGTGCTCAGGTCTCTACACTGCCATGTGCACTAGAAGGAGTATTTGTAATGTGTTGTAAAGCTAACAAGCTTAGTTAAAGGTGTGTGGTCTTTCAAAGAGTATTCCCAGGGTATAACCTCCCTCCTCAAGAAACTCATTTATCACTGTGATGGTTTCACCTCATTTGAAGCCAAGTTATTGTCACCCTTAAAATAATGTACCTTGACAGGAAAAAATGAAATTCATGTGAAAAGTTATACAGTCATCACACTCTGGAGTCAAAATATAGACTATCATGTCAAAACTCATGGCAGATGAAAACATTTTCTGTGAATGTATTTAGGTGGTATTTGCTTGTACCACAGACTTGTTCTTTTCTTTCTTTTCTTTCTTTTCTTCCTTTTCTTTTCTTCTTCTTTTTTTTTTTTTTTTTTTTTTGCCTTTCTCTTTATCTTCCCTTCTCTTCCCTTTTTCCTCCCTTTTCCCTTCCTTTTTTCCTTCTCTCCTTTCCTCTATATGTAGGTATTTATGTCATGTGCATGTGGAATAATGGGTGTCCTGTGGTTCGCTGTCATTAAAGGGAGGTGTACATGCTTCACAGCTGCCTCAGTATGGCAGCCCATTTTAAAATGTTAGGGAAGGCTGAGAAACGTGCAGAAGGATTTAATAGGGAGCAACCATTTAAATGATTGGTCACTCCCTAGTGCACAGCTGTATTTCAGGTGTTGTGAGTGTGCTTAATCTTGTCCTGTCCTTTTTCACAACTGATGTTTGCAGTCTCTTAAATCTTTCTCTTCAAAAGTCATCAAGGAACCAGAGTGCACTAGACTAATGTAGGTCCAAGGGGAGATATTTCCAAGCTAAACCACAGCCTCCCTTAAGAAGCACAGGTTTCAGATATGCATTTTCAAAACTGTGCAACATACATGGTGTAATCTGAAGGAGCTGTGTAGGAGGTTTTTTTTGCTTTGCCTTTTTCCTGTCATCCTTTTGCCCCAGGATTGGCAGAATTTGTTTTGAAGGTTTTGGATTGTTGTAATTTTCCTGCCTGGTTTTCTTGCATTTTTATTTACTAAACAACTAAAATCAATTTCAGGGGAAAATGTTGTGTTTTTATACAACTATTTTCATCCTTTACTATATTTCAAAGCATTCTTGAAGTTCATCTGACTTCACTGGGAACATGCCATAAGGCATAAGCCTTCTGTGGGGCTGTACCTGTCAGAGTCAATGTTTACTAAACTCTACATGACTTCTCTTTTTCCTCATTGCAGTCCATGTAGCTTAAAGACAAACATTCATATCTGTATTTAGGCTTACATTTAAGCAGCCTGAATATTATAGCCTTATAGATCTTAGTGAATTCAGAAGAAAAATGTGGCCATGTTCAGGTGAATGGAAATGAGCTTGGATAGGGTATGAAAGTGGCAGGTGACATTAATAATGAGAGGTGTGATACACATAAACAAAAAGGAAAAGACTCAGGTGGATACTAAAAAGCCCAAACTTTTGCATAAAAATGTTTCTCTTGTCTTTCTTGCCAAATTATTTCTTTTTTTATATGTCTTTATTCAACCAGTCTGTTTTACTGAATTATCAATCACAAGGAAAAAACTAGGTCATTTTATAAAATTTGGAAATTAACACAATCAGAAGAAATAATTATGCAAGGAATGCAGTGGAGGGTGTTATGTTTAGAGTCCACCTCAAAAACTAGACTATTCATCTTTGCCTAAGGTTCAGTAAAAAAAAGTTATTTAAAAATTGCAGTTTATTATCAAAAACTCTTCTGCAAATCCTGTATACGTAATATGCAATTTTTACAGAAACAGTTTGTTTTGCTGGAATTTCTTTCCAAGAAAGAGAACAGGACTTTTGACAATTTCAAAACATGCTTTGAGGCTATACTTACAATTTAATATTTCAAATTTTAGTCTGACATAACTTTTGATTTTTTTTCTTAGTTTACCTCATACTCATATAATATATGATCAAAAACCTGCCCACACAAACCATAAAAAAATTAAATGTTTCCATTCTGTCAAATGAAGAATCATCAATCCAAAACAAGAAGACACTTGGGAAGCCTGGTTTCTAGAAAATGTTAAATGTTCCAGGTTTTTTGCCAGTTTAATACACAGCTAAATGTCAAACTCCTTTACAAAACAGAATTCTGTTTCAATGCAACAAAATCATGTAACTGAAGATGACAAAATCATAAGGCCAGTTTAGTAGACAAAGTATGTTTTTCTAACTATGGAGTTTAGTACTGATAAAGAGTCTGTTTTCCAAACTGGACACTATTCATATGTAAAAGTCAATCCTAAGCTGAATATGTACATTTTTCTTCTTTCTTTAGTCCAACTGCTCCTCCAGCTTCTAAAGCATGTGCTAAACTTCTGATGTAATTAAGGGAAAAGTCAGAAAAATTTTGAGATCATTCATTTCCCATGCAATCAATTCTAATTTATTACTTTCTGTGTAAGAACTAAAATGATCAAGACATATACATGCTAGATAAATGTCTGTTACAATTTTCCATCTTCCTCCAACAAACAATTTTCTCTCACAGAGAAAATATTGATATCCCCTTGTGAACAGTTCTGATATTCACTGAAGCAGATTCAAATTGGTCCCAAACTGTTAATCCATGCAAAATTTAATTACTGAAGAACTAGAAGCAGTAGTAATGAGCAACCTTAGGTGTGTCTTGAAACCTCCTGATGGTGTCGGCTCTCATCAAATCTTGCACTTCCCCAGCTCCACACAAATTAAACCCCTTTTTCCCAGATGCTTTTTCCTAGCCCTGTATAGATCTCCCCTGGAGCTATTTTCCTTTGCTAATCCTGTTACTTAAGAGCAAGAGATATTTTAAAGCACTAAATACGCCGAAGGTGATTTCATACATTTGATTGCACAGGAAAAGTAATACCAGAGGACATAGAAATATTCCACTCTGGAGGGTTGATGAAAACTCAAAATAAGCTAAAAACAGCATTGATAAGATGAAGGTTATTTGTATAATATTTACTGACACTGAATTTTAATGTTAAGCCTACACTGTATGTCCTAAAATGAATAACAGATGAACTAGTGGGCATACAAGAAAGCTATGAGACAGGAAGGGCTGATTCTACCCCTGAGAAGATTAATCAAATCTGGCATGAAAGGCAGGCACAGATAGAGGAGATTACAAGGCTGTTAAATAAACAGTAAATAACAAGAGGAGTGTTGACAAAAACAGTAGAAAGTATGTTCCCTAGTCACAGACTGTAAAACACTGATCAGGGAAAGGATTTGGTGATGACTGTTGACAGACACTTAAAACCAGCAACGTGATGTCTGGTAGCAGTTTGGAAAGCAAGCAAACATGGGGAAGTGTAAACAGAGGAACAGAGCACAGATTTCAACAGATAACTGCATTGTGGTACAAAGGGCTGCTGTGCCCACAACAGAGCGCTGCCTGCTACTCTGGGCAACAAGTAAAAGGAGCCGAGGGTAGGTACAAATGGAGCAATCAAAAACAAGAGCTTTGGAGCAGGCCCCCGACAACTGAGAACATCACTCTGATTAGGGACAGCCCACAGTAAAGAAAAGCTCCCTGGCAAAAAGCAAATAAGGGAAAATACCAACTTGAATAGCTTTAAACTGAGGGAAATTTAAGGCAATTCAGCGGAGGCAGCATGGTGTTGTCTGGTCATAACTTCCAGAACACATACTGAAAACCCTTGAACTGCTTTTCTGCAGAGCTGCAACTATTCCTGTGGCTGGGAGCACAGCATAGCTTCCTGAGAGAGCGTTTTTGACATTACTGTGTGACTCATGGATATGGAATGGTCCTCAGCAGTATCCCCTGCTTTCGTGGAGCAGTATCCCCTGTTTTCACAGAGCAGATCTGCCCTTGCAGAGAAAAATTTGGATGCATTGTGGTGTTTGAAGCCATGCCTTCTCAGTCACGCACCCCTAGTTGCAGAAAGGAGATTTTAAAATTTATGCATATAATATTGAAATGGAAAAGTAGTATCTCAGGAGGGAACTCTGTTTCAGTTGTGTTACATGCTGGCTATGCTTATTTTAATGTTTTAGTTTACATCAGGAGAATTTTTTTAAGAGACTCATCTAATATCCTGGCCCCACCAAGTCACACTGCAAAGCAACCTCAGGGCACACAAAGTGAATTCCTTTCAGATAAAATTAAACCTTGAGACCTCTATCAAACCTCTAAATGCTCACAAGCTTTTGTTCCAGAGGTCAGAGCCTTTACTGAAGCTGAAGGAAACCCCCTGAAATGAGAACAGAATTGGTGTCAGATCCTGAGCACAGATTCTTTTGCCCACCAGATTTTCTCCTGCTGGGCTAGGGCTGCTAGGATAGATGTAGCCTGTCTCTATTTTGTAACAGTAGCTCCTCACTGCAATTCCTGAGCTCACTTCGGTGTTTTGCTCAGCAATGTTTTTCTCCTAACTAGTTGGGTTGGTAGGCTTACCTATGAAAGACATACCCATCCCACTGCAAGGGGACGTTAGGAAAGAATTATTATATTCATTATCTTTTATCTTTTGCAGAAAAAAATTAAAATCCCCAAATGTGGGTTGACAAGAAAGTATCTAAGTACTAGGTCACGCAGGTCAAAGGAAACTGATAAGCCACAGAGATTCTTTTCCTCCCAAAATATTATTACTGTGTAAATATGAACCATGCAGATGGTTTGGCTATTTGCCAGTTCCACTTGGGTGTGAAAAGCAGTCTTCATGGTTGAAAAGTTATTTTTCTGAACCGCAAATGCCCATGGCCACGTGAGAAACATCTATTTAAGATCTGGCCCAAGTAGAACCAGACTCAAAACATGAAATAGTTTCTGGGGCTCTGTGCCACCCTGAAGCTACCTTGTTTTTAATAATCCCTCACAGACATGCTAGGAAGCCATCTGAGACAAGCTCAACCCCTTAGCTGGCAGCTACTGTCTGCCTACAATATATGATTACTCAAAGATGTATTTTATGATGATGCACTTTCATATCTTCCTGTGCTTAAAAGAGTTTATTTTCAGCAGACTTTTTAGAGAGGTCTTATCCATTAATCAAAAAGACAAAATGCCCTGGAGTGGACTGTGTTCCTCCAAAGGAGCTGTAAGAGCAGGTTATTCAAGAACTCATTTGCGGTTATAAATACTCGAAAGTGCAGAGCAGGAGTATTGGCAGTGCAGAGCACATTAGGGGCTGATGGTGCAGCTGTGTGGATATATTTCCCTTGACTTGTGTGGCATGGGGCTTAGAAAGTATAAAGGGTAGGAAGTGAGGTGGAACTGGAATTCAGAGTGATCAGGGTCTCCCTGCACTGAGAGCACGTTGAAGAAACAGCTGAGTACATAAAACCTCATAAAGAAAACCAAAACAGTGATATTCCCTATTGTGACTGTTTAGTCTTTCTGTAGAGACTCATGAGGTCTGGGCTATCATCTATTTTTAATATCACTTGACCTGAAAATTTATGCTACCATCTGGAGAATGTGAGGATTTCTGTGTTACAGAGTTAATACTGTCAGTGAAAGAAAGGGGGGGGGGGGGGGGGGGGGGGGGTGGTAACGTGGAAAGGAGGTACATTGCAAAAATGTTTGAACATTATTCAGCAAATGCCACTTATTACTTTTTTTTTTGTAAAGAGAATGAAACAAAAATATATATCTTAAATTGCAAAATTGAAGAATATTGGTTGAGATGTGAACTCACTTGTATTATCTCAGATAATATTTCCTTTATATTTCTTTGTATTTCAAGGCATTTACTATCTTAGAAAACTAAGGTAAACTTTCCAGCAGTCTACTGTTAATTTTTCTTTCTCATAATGAATTGGAAATATTAAATGCAAGAGAGAAAACAAAAGGCTATTTTAAAGCTTTGTAATATTACTCACATTAGTACATTTATAATGCTTTGTTTCTAGGGTCATCTTTGAATAGGAAGATTGGTTTATAAATTGTGGGATTTAAGCATCAAAATAAATAAACTTAACTTTTAATATTTTTATTTTAAGAATTAAATGCTCATGGTACTAAACTTCTCTGAAAATCTGACAGCTAGGAATCCTATAATAATTGCAATTGCTGAAATTTTAACAAAACAAACTATATCATTAGATTTGCAAGTCACAAAAGTTAGCAACTGTGTATGATAGTGAAGCAGAGCCCCACAGCAGAGCAGGCTTGGTGTGGGAGGGGAGGATGCTGGACCTTGTCCACTCTAAGGGCTGCTCCTGATCACAGGGTCACCTGCAGTGGTCACTGGCCCACGAGGCAGCATCACAGGGATATGCAGATGCCCCCAGAGTGATCCTCACCCACTGCCACGGCTGGCATGAGTGGCCCCTGCCCACCTCGCTTTGTGCAGGATCCCTCCAGGGCTGGCCACAGCCTCACATTTACTGGCCCTGGGTCCCTCTGGGCCCATGTGGCCCTATACACACACCTGATTTTTTAGTAGAATGGGGGAGGAGAAGCACATTTGATTTTTTACAGTCAGCTTTTTTAAATACACCTCTACACACATTGAAAATTGGCTTGATTTTTAGAGCTCATGGTAGCACTCTGCAAAGATGCAAGAGATGTTTCGCAGTACTTCTGGAAGTTGGAAAATGTTTTTAAAGTTCTGGCATTTGGAGCTAATATTTGGAAGACCAACTAACTCAAATTCTTCTACACCAAACCTTAAAACAGTCATGAAAGTATTTTGTTAAAACAGGGTTACTGTATAGCTTTTAAAAACTGTTTCAAGATGCCTGTAAAACAATCACTGATATTTGAAAAATCTCAACTGACATTCAGCTCAGCACCAACAATTCAATTTCCTCCCTGTCTACAAACAGGCAGGGATAGAAGTCCTGTTTTCTCCATGTATAGGTTTTAATTGGCCACAAATTAATCAGAAGCTATATTGTTATCAGTGGAGCCACATGGGGTAAGAGAGGCATTTTGAAACCCAAAGTGATCTTTTCCTTGGTTCTCTTTCTCAGATTCCTCCCAACTGTGGCTGCTTCCTGCCTGTCTACTCCTGTTAGCCTTCAGCTTCTCTTTCTTCACAGCAGCTGGTAGGACTTAGGCATATTTTCTCCCTTTTGCCATGCCCCTTTCACCCTGCCTTTGCTGCAGCTCTAACTCTTACACCTAGATTAAAGGGTGAGAGAATAGCAGTGAAGTGCAGTAATTGAACAAGAGGCCATGCATTATGAAACTCTCTGCTGACACCATCTAACCATGCGAGTTAAACACCTGATACTCCTTATCTAAATAAATATGTTGTCTGGGAGAATGAGATCTTATTTGTTTGCAGACATTCAGTGCTCTGGAATACTGGCAAATACAGTATGAAAACAACCCAATGACTGATAGAAATAAGTTTTTAATATTTTCTTTAATCTGTAGAAGCAAATCTGTTTTTCTCACAGTGCTTATCAGCTACAAACACTGTAAACACCTCATCTGACACCTTCCTGTTAGTCCTAAGGTCATGCTTCATACAGCCTAATTCTTAGTATCATTATGTTGATGCACATCTGACTCATAAGCTGTTCAGGTTCTGGAAATTTGTAGCTAGATAGGCCCAAAGAATTAAAGGAAAAATATAGTAGAAGTTCTTACTGCTCTTTTCAAACTATGAAGAGTTTTTTACAACTGAATGTAACAACACCTCTGTTTATCATTTTTCCCTTATATTCTGTGTTTCCTATTGTTAAGTAATGACATAGTTGAGTACTATTTTGTTATTTAACTAAGTAGCAGAATGAAGACTGTTTAGAGTAGAGCTGCAATACACACAACCGCATAGCAAGATTGAATTTTTTTTATTATTCCTTAACTATATTTTTACAAAATATTGCAGAAAATTTTTCATGTCAGTACAGGACACGCCAACCAGATCATCCTACTGCCTATGCCAAGGTCTCTGCCAGCATTAATTCTTATTTCCAGAGGCATTATTTCTTATTTCCACTCATAAAAAGTGAGAAGAACAACTGCATTATCTATAGACTGCACACATCACAGTGCACTTGTAATATCAAGACACACTCCCAAGATACCTTATTGGAAGTTATTAATGTGACTAATGTGTTTCTGTATCAGCTGTTTGCTTAACTGAGCATTGCCATTGCATTTTGCACTGGCTGCTCACTGCATACATAGATGTTCATTGTTCTGATTCCAGGCTTTGTTCCCTTCTTCCACACATTGAAAAAGTTTTCCACAAACTGAGTGTTTATGTGTTGAGTGCACTACTCCATGGACTTTAGGGTCTAATGGAGTGTGAGAGGGGGCCTGTGGTTTTTCATCTTGTTTTCAGCTGTACAAACATCATGTACTTTTCCCTTCCTTTTAGAGGCCAGTCTGTGGCCTGCTAAAACACCAGCACACAGCAATACAGTTGCTGAGACTTTACAAGTCAAACTGGGAGGACCTGATGCCATTCACCTTAACACCAAACATATTGACAATGTTTATTTTCTCTGCTCCAGCCTCAGCTCTCAAATAAACATATCAGTGGCTGCTTTTCAGTGCTCCTCTGAAGAAAAGCCTAAGAGTATCTCTCTCATTGTCAATAACAAGTATGAACTGCTCTCAGACTGAAACCAGGGGTGGTGAGGAGAGGGGGCAGAGGCACATAGTGTAGGTATAAACAAAGGAGAAGATTAGCTCCTCTCTTATACGCCTTTGTTAAAAACTGGTATTTATTTCAACACAGTTTTTGATACAAGCAGGGTTCTTGCTTTGCTTTTACACTTTACACTTTGTGAAACCCCAAAGGGGCTTGAAATAGGTTGGTTGGTACTTTGTATATTTTTTAGCATGTGCACCTTGTCTCTGGGGAATGCCATTCATTAAATTGCTATTCTGGGTTGATGACATACAGATTTACTTTTCTCTTCATCAAGAAAATTCTGTAGCTGTCTTGAAAAAAATCTCTCTTTAATATGACAATTCCTAGATGTGCTTGAACCTTTAAATTAACAGGAGAAAATGACTGCCAGAAGTCAGCATAGATGCAGCAGTACAGCGAAGTAAAATTCCAGCTAGAAAAAGGAAAATCCAAGCACAAGTCTCTACTTTTGGCACAAAGAAATATCCAAAATCTGTCATTGTTTTACAACACAAGCGGCAGGAAATTTAAAGCCTTTTTAAATGGAAAATATTACATAGGTGTTCAGAGAGAGCTTAGTGAATGCAAATGGAGTTCACATTCTTGCAAGAGAACAAACATCCTTTTTAAGGAATGCTTATTTTAGTGTTTGTCCACTCAGTTTCATATCTCCACATTCCTTCAGCAGTGTCTTTCCATCCTTTCAAGCATATCCATATAGTTATCATAAATGGTTAATATGAATTACTTACACAAGCCTTTTGACCAATTATGATATAGTTGTGAAATTACATGTGTAGAGTGCAAATGACAAAATGCAAAAAAATGTCTGAAGTGTACTGTTTAATCATAGTTTCTATCTTCATGGTTCTCTTTTATATTTTATTTTTTTTAAGACTATGACGTGGAAGCTGTTCAGAGTGATGACTGACTGTCACCACCAATTCTTCTGTCTCAACAAATATTTTCCCAAGTCTCACTAGACATATAGTATAGTTCTGTTATCCCTTTTGACACCAAGTTATTCTAAAATGAATTAATTTACTTAAAATCTTATATCTCAGTGTTGTTTCTATGTGATTTTTTTAGCTAAAAAAATTCATTGAAGAAGCAGGATCACACCATACTAGACATCCACACCAAGATAAGGTTTTTTTGTAGCCACAAAAACCACCTAAGGATTTGGAAAATGTTGCTACCAGCCAGAGACAGATTTCATAGCACTGTACCATCCTTAGAATTATTGTAACTCAGAGTGGCTGATTCTACAGTTCAGATATTTTAAAAATAACTGAAGCAAGTTAAAGAACTAAGTCTGTAGAAAAAGTTCCTTCCTTGGGTCATTTGTGGTGCATTTGTCATACTGCAGATGCAGTACTGAAAAGCTGTTTTAATCCTTGCTTGTGGTATTTTGTCTCTTAGGTTCTTTAGCTCTCTAGTCGTGAGAAACATGTTTTTGGGACTGGATTTGCAGCAAGTACTTTTCAAACACTTCAGGAAGCCTGGTCTTCCTCTGCAGGGAACACAAACTGAGAACAGGCAACCAGATGATAGGAGAAACCTAAATGAAAATATAAAAAAGTCACCACGTAAGAGGTCATCTTCTTCACCTTCAGACATTTATTTTAAAAAATCTGTAAAAGCATAAACACGTTCACCTCTCTTCCTTTCCCCATAATCTCTCTTTCTATTTTAGTGCCTTCCCCTTCCTTTTTTCCATTTTCAAAACTAGGAAAGCTAATAATAATAATAATTATATTCTGACCAAAATCTTTCAAACTCACTGAGTATTGGCATGTTGGTAATTAAGGTCTCAGCTCTCCTGTTGTGACATTTATTAAAGTCAATTTATATCTGTCAGATCTTGAAAATCCATGAAAATTCCCAATGGGAATACCAGGAGCATATTTCTCCCATCATCATTAGTTGTGTGTCATTAATTTGATAATGTATCACAAGCATTTGGTAGCCCTAGAGACTGGCACTTTCAATCCAGGGTTTCTGTAATTGGCAGGAGCTATTTAAGAGCAAACACACTCATCTAGACCCCAGGTGCAGACATACAACCCCACTGAGCTACAGCCTTGCTTGAGGATTTCCTCTCATACCAGGTGCAGATTTTTACTGTGACTAAACTCAGATATGTTTTTAAGATTACCATGAAATTATTCTGGAACTTCTACTTGAATATATTGGGGAATTTTAGGTAAAAATTCCAAAGCTGGAGATGTACTGAAAAGGAGTAGCTGTTATACTAATACACTTCAAAACAGTATTGGAAAGCTAAGCTTTCCACAGAGAAGTAAGGCAATATTTTCCAAAAGCTCAGCTTTTTCCTACTTCACAGAGGATCAGGGATGGGGCCTCTGTAACACCCTTCAATTGGCAGAAGTACTGTGAAACATGATGAAATAACTCTAAAGCTAAACTGGTTTAATATTTCATTGAATTGTTCATCCCTAATGTTCAAAGCTGAGAGACTAAATATAATCATAATATCTAATATAATTTTGTTGCTTGTATGCAGCAAAAATAGCTACTGATTAACAGCACCACCTGGGCTTCTTAATTTCAGAAAAAGCATACTCTCCCCTCTTCCCTGTTAAGCCCATGCTGTGGGAAACTGATTTCAAACTGAAACAGCTCTCAGCTAGAAAAGTTATAGGAGGCAGATTAAGTAAGATCTTCCTCCACTACTGACCTTCAGTACAGCATGAGACTATTTTATAATGAAAGTATCCAATCTCAAAAAGAAGATGGTGTAAGAAATGGCTGCTTACTGGAGCTAAGAAGTTGGCAGACAGTTTCAGTTTTCATACACCTTTTATTATTTATGGTGTCTTTGGATACGTTTTACTGTGTCCTCATTTCCCTAACCGGGACTTAGGAGAGAAGACAGTGTTTCCCAGTGCTTCTTTCTCCAGTGCCTACAAGGCCTCACAGCAACTCTGAGCTCAACTTATACTCAGCTGAAGAGCATTAAACCTGAGCTGGCCCAGGCTGTAAAGGGTCACTATGCCCATTAGGGCAGAAATCAGACTTTATTACATTTTTTATTCCAAGAAAGTAACTACTAATTCCCATTAATAATTAAACGTATGCCTGATGCAAAAACTTCCTGAAGCACACCTGTTCCTCCATTAAACTTTCTGTGCCCTAACAAAATCAATAACAAGTACCTGACAATGTGTTTGAATAATTCACTTTCCAGAAGGCAACTCTAGTACTAGCAAGGCTATCTACTTTAAAGTTAATTAGGGATGTTGAGTGTCCTTTTGATTATTGAAAAGCTCCACTCACCAGCACTTCCCACTGTATTCCCCAAGACCACTCAGAAAACAACTTTACTGTTTTTCTTCCAATGTTACATTCATTCAGACCAATGGTCTGTAACTGAAAGATTTTTGAACCTGGGTGGAAAGGAAGGGACCTGTCCTGCCCAAGGCAATATAACTCCTCATAAGTAATTCTCCTTTGTCTCCAGTCCTGCTATAAGGCACCAGTCTGCAATGACAGACACCTACTATTTTTCCAAGAAATGTCCCATGCTCTTGGTCAGGGGTGAGTGGGGGCTGAGAAGAGAGAACTGTAGGCTGGGAGACTCTATGGCCATTATCACCCTGAAAATATCTGCAACAGAGCTCACATCTCTCTCACATGAGCAATGAAATCCCACCTCCTCCCAACCCAAGTGTCCGTGTAGCTGCAGGACTGAGGCACAGGTGGCTTTCCCAGGCATTTAGGGAGCGTTCTGCTAGGGTAAGACACAGAGGCCATTTGGCAGCTTTCACCCTTCTTTTGTCTCACTCCACTGCCTGTATCTGACCTTTCACTGGTGGCTCCTTGCCACAGCTGGGCTCCAACCTGCAGCAGAGGGCCTTTGTGCCAGCAGCCCTCCGACCCACAGATTTTCTCTGTCTCATTAGGAACATGTTCTTATTCCTTCTCACACTTATTTTCTTCCTGGACCACAGGAGCTTAAACCAGCACATTTTATAGGAATTCACTTGTTATTACTAGTGGCATTGAGGAGCAGCGTGAGTTTCTGTTACAGTTAACTGATTTCAGAGATTTTAAAGCATTCCTTAGGATAAAGAAAGATGAAAAGTTTTTTCAGTTTTCAGGCACTCAAAGAGAAACAATTTATTTTTAATTGGTCTAACACCATAAATGTGAACAACTTCATTGCAGTTGGAAAAAAAAATCAGAGAGTTTGTTGTTTTTATGTGCTGATTTTCCTGCTTCTATTTAATAAAGAACAAGATGACTCATTTTTTCAAAGGAAAAGAGGTTGATAAGTTTTGCAGGAGCTGTAAAAATAGCGATCATCCACAGGTACCTGCTTACTCTTTTGCTGAAGAGTTTAACATCCACTTACTACTAAGGACCTCCTAACAGATACACTGACAGTTTCTTAACTACATTTCTGGCCAAGAAACTTTTTTTATATCTTGGCCTTAAATATAATGAATCATAATTCTTCCACATTGAAATGCTGATTCACATCTAGTGGGTTTGTTTTGGCCAGCTTATGGGCTTTTATAAGTGCTGCAAAGTCACACTGGGTATATAACTTTCACTGTGACAATAGGAGGCTTTAACTCAGGAGAGTGCAGATCCGGCATTATTCCATCCCCAGTGGAGTAGCAGGAGGTGAGGGCAGCAGATATTATTAAAATTTTGAGAGGGCACTAAATTAATTTCTGATTTGGTAGACCCCCTAAGCTGAGTGTTGTTTTTGAAAGAAGTAGTCTGGGACATTGTGAACAATGTGTTATACAGCAGAGCAGTTACACTAAAGGTCTGTTATGCTTTGCATTTCATGTGAGACCACTGGATATAGCAAGAAGTGAACTGCATCATGTAGTTCAATGAGAAATTGTCTTATAAGATACTTATCTCATGTTCAGACTTATCTGAACAACTTATTTTCTCCTATAAGGAAACCAAGAGATTTAGTTGCAGCTTCAAATAATTCCTTACTCTGTAATATCCCTTAATCTCTGTTTTTTGCAGACTTAAAAGTATACTTTAAAAATGCAAATTACATAGGTTTTGTCTTTTGTGTCTAATGCAGGGTCAAACATATCACTGGCACTAAAATAAACATTCATAATACTAACCAGACAGTGGGTAAATTACTAACTCTTCAGCCGGACAAACAGGAATACTTTCATCTCTTGTTATACAGGGGATGCTCCATTGCTATTCTTCAAGTCCACGCATCAAAGGAAGCCTGAAAGTCTTAGGCAGCTGCTTCATATTTCTAGACTATAATCCTCTTTGCTCCTTTGTGATATGCTCAGAGTCCCCAAGAGAACTTTGTAGGAAAACACGACTATTTTTTTAAGCTTTTTAGTAGGATATTTTGGCTATCTCATTTACATAGTCCCCTCTAAATTCTTGTCATTTGGACGTAGGAGTTTCCCTGTGCATCATTTCAACATGTGGAATTTCAAAGGAGGTTTCAAGAGCATAATTCAAATCACTGATTATTATAAAGACCTGATCTTTTAACTTTCCTGTTACTTCCATTGTCAAATATTTGTCAATGCATTTCAAGAGGTGTCATCATCTTTCCTTCTTGCTATTTGCCAGAAATTAAGCATAGAGATTAAACTTAGATTAAATTTGTTTTCTCTTTACCAGACAAAATTCATTCTAGTACTGTTTGTAATGAGGTATTTTCTTTAAAAAAAAATTCATTTTTTCTGCTTTTATTTTGAATTTTCAGGAGAGAAAATAAAGCATAACTATCCCATTTTTAGCCACTCTCAAACTGTACAAACCCCCAACACATGATTTCCACTCTAAGCATAATTATCATGTATTGCAAGCTGATGTGCCAGTATGCCTTGTAGTGCAAATGACATAAATCTGTGTTGTAGCTGAAGGTCATGTCATAATTGTAGCTCTGTGTTTTCTTCTTTAAAAAAAAATGTCTCAAACACCACAAACCTAGGATATTAAAGGGAAAAACCCAGCAAAACAAACAAACAAAAAATACCAGAAAAGACACAAAAAATTGCCCACCAATCTGAAGCCTCTCTTAGAAGGTGCAAAAATTTTAGCTGGAAGAATCGAGTGCAACAGGAAATGACAGCTCACAGTTACCCTGTGGTATATCAACACATGATCACAGACTGCTTCTCCAAGAGATCCCTCCACGTTCTCTAGGAGGGACAGACACACAGCAGAACAGTCAAAGCTTCTTGAACAGTCATATTGAAGAGCTTGATTTTACGAACAAAACATCATTCTTACCTGGATGCTTCTTTGTTACTTTGTTAGGTTATACATGATAAAAACCAAACCCAAATGTTGTTCAAGAACACATTTGGGTTTGATGATTTGTACTGAAGGACATAATTTGAGATGAACACTTCACAAGTGTGGGTTAGATGCCAAAGCGTTAACCCATTCAGGATTTGTGTCTGACCACCCAGTGACAGCAGAGGAACGGGAATGGTGTTGCAGATGAGCATCCAGGAAGCAAGATCAAAAGAGATGTATAAAAATAAGGCTGCATGTGTGTTGCAGATGTTACTGGAGTTTTGGGTTCCTGATCCCCTTGTTTGTTTGCTTTTAAAATATCTATGGCTCTTGTAGGGCATGAGCAAGCTGATCGTAGTGGAGATATACACAACAGTTGCAGCAATTTCACCGAAACCAGTGAAATCCTGAGACTGCATTTCAGATTAACAAAGAAAAATCACCAAGTATGAGGATGAAGCAACTTTAAGAGGGACAGAGATTTCTTGTTCCCTGTATAACTTCTTTAAGAAAACTAGGTAGCCTTATCCTTTAGCTGCTGTATACATCAGCAGTAGAAGCCTGCAGGCAGGGAGTTATGTAGAAAATTGTAACTGTAGTTGCTATAAATTTGGACATTTTGAGAGAGGTTAAACTTGTGTATGTTGAAAGAAAATTAAACTAGAACATTAAAAATTGGTTTTCTCATCTGGAAAAAATGTGCTTTTGGGTATAAGAGCATGGATGCAGCCATTTCAAAACACTTTGCAGTATGCTGCTTCTACACGTGGCTAGGAACGGAGAAATAAGGAAAGAGTGTTACAAATGGGATTATAAAAACAAATTATTTTGTCCCCATCTGTGTCCCTCAAATTCAGAATGTTTTGGGGTAATACATATCAGATCACTGTGTTTAATGGCCTAAAACTGAACTTTGCTGACCAAGCCAAAGTGAAAAGACACATTAGAAGACTTTCTTCATTCTTCATCTATACTCAACCTGGTATATTATATTATGTACCTTGAAATATTATTTAACTTGAAATACTATTCCATGATTTTGATTCCACATCTGTAAGAAAATGTCCTTGCTGGCAAACTTAAACCTGTTAGCATCATTCATTTATTTTTCTTAGCAATGTCATGCAGAAGACATATATTTGGTGGTGTGTGGTGGAATTGTATCTCCTCAAATGCCCTTTATGGCCTCATAACATTTGTGCAAGGAAGTCACACTAGTATATATACAGCTACTTCAGCATTTGCTCACTCCTGAATTCATGCAACAAACCAGTTCTAGCTTCAAACTATATTCATAAATGCAAATACAGTGCATTTGTGTTCTAATATGCAATCACTAGAGGTAGAAATAAAGTTTTTCAATTGTTGTATCATGCCAAAGAATAAGTGAATTGATATGCAAATCTAATGACTTGTCAGATTGGATACTTGTAGTAGGCAATAGAGGTACCAAAGAAAAGTACCAACCCCCCCCCGTCCCCCCCCAAAAAAATTAAGTTATGATAACAAACTATATTTCTGCCACAGGAATGGTTTTACTAACAAACTATGTCCTTTCTACCTTATTCAAAGTATTGCCAAGCGAAAACAGGATGCACGTTTGCTTGTAGATCTGTTTTAGGAGGGATTCTTAGTACTGCAGGAACTGATACCTCTGGTTTAGCAGTGCTGTTCCACTGCAGTGCTGTGGTTTGTGCCTTGCACTGAGATCAGAAAGGGCACCTCTGGCGTTGGATTGTCATCTTCCATGGCCAGACTCACCCTGCCCGGTACCTCCCCGTGGCTGACTGTACTGTGCTCAGTAAAAGACAAAACAAGTCATTGGAAAGTCCCTGTTAAAGAGATTCTGGTGAGAAAAAAACATTAACAGGAGATATGCAAATACTTCTTTTTTGAACTTGATGTTGTGGCTGAGCATATTGATTCCTCAGCTTGTTTCTGCTCTCCTGCTTCTAATAACCATTTTCTGGGCAGTTGCAGTAAGTTTGACTGAGCTTGTTCATTCAGGAGGGTTTTATGAATCTCTTCTACATGACAAGTTTGTTTGGTGCTAAGTTAACTTGAGTACAGAGTTTTCAGGAGGAAATAGCCTTGGACCATGCTGCAGGCAGTTAACCATGTGTTTAAATCCCATTCAGCAAAACACCAAGCCTATTTCTTTTGATGGATTGTAACCGTATTTTTATAAGTTCATGGGACCTTTTTTATTAATAGGTACATATTCTTTAAATTATGTTAATTTAAATTTTGGAATTGCATGTTTAAATCCACAAATTAAAAGGAGGGGATGGGGGTAAGTTAATTTTTGTCTACTCTTTTTTTCAGCTTGAATCAAGTTTAACAACAGTCATTCCAGAAAAATCTCCCTCAGATCATCTCAAGAGAAGTCTACTAAACTGAGTCATGACCAAACTTACATAGTAAAATGAAAAGAGAAATCTTAGCAAAGATAAGATAGAAATAGTATTAAGATGATACATCTATTTAAATCAAAGTAAATTTCTCAAAACAAGCTAAGGGGATTTATTTAGCTTGTCCAGCTGATGGACAAAACTGCAGCACTGCAGCAATTCCTATGTATTTCTTTCTTTTTTGATTTACAATATAAATCACATAAATTATGCTTTGCCAGATATCCAACATCATGTCTTACAGACAATCCTTAGCTGAGGAAAACTGGCATCCGCTTGTCCAGCTCCACAAGTAAGAGAAAGTATAAATAAAGCATAAATGATTAATTTAACCTTCCCTCCATGCCTCCCGTTAACAGCTCAAGGACCCACAGCACACTGTGCTCCTGTGATGTACCAGTGCGGTAGAGCCTTCAAGACTGTGGCTAACCCCTTTCCAAGTACAAACACCTGTAAAAACAAAATTAGCCCTGCCAATATGTCTAAGAAGAAATGCTTTCCAGTAGGTTATAGATATAATATTCACCCCATTCAGGGGAATCCAAACAAAACACAAATGTCTTATTGGGGCAAGAGGATATTAAGAATAATAGACAGATTATATGATAGTTTATTGAAGGCAAAGGAAGAGACATTAGTCATAGTTTTGTTATAAAATGAGACTTAATCAAAGAGGAATGGGTTAGAGGTCATGTGTTCTATTTGTGCTATTATTATTTTTAAATCATTGAGACTTCCATGAGTGGCAAAAGAAATGATCCTGAACAGTAAAAAACAAGCCAGACCTCACTGGAGCACTTCAAGATGAGCCAAGAGAATCCACTGCACGAGTCCTGCTGGCTGTATGCTAATCTTCTTTTTATGTCTTTTTAACAAGGGGTGATTGGAATATAAGATCACCTTTGTCAGAGAAGTTTGTCTCAACAAACCACTAAGCTGTCTGTGGTGTTCTTAGTGACGTGCAGCAACCTGAGCAGGATATAACTTATCACAGAAACAACATTGTTCTTTTACGCTGCTCCTTTTCATTTCTTTTTTTTTAAAGTCAAACAAGATATCTCTAATACGTGTGTTCAACTTCTAGTTTATTATGCATATTAACTTACAGACACCTGGTTTTATGCTGAATGACCAGGAAGAGAGGCTCAAGCCATTCTGTAAGACTGAACACTATGTGATTTACTGTAATAATTGTGCTTTTACATGGACAATAAATTTTTTAAAATTGCAACCATAAATGCACTCATATATTTTGTATGCAGAACTAAAGTCTTGCATGTTTAGGCCTTTGAGATATAGGTCAGGATAAAATTTGCAATATGTTTGTTTATAGATGAAAAGTTTCTTCCTGCAATAAAAGTATTAGAATTTTATTTTAAATCTAAGCCCCCACTAAAATTTACGGCAGAAAATTGTTCAGAGCATTCAGATGACCTTAGATGTAATGCTTTTGAAAATGGCATTAACACTCAGAACAGAAGAAAAAAACCCACCTTTTTTTTCCTTTCGCACCAATGAAGTCTCAAATACTTAAATGTAAGAATTGTACAAAGATCTCAAAATACCTGGTAGACATCAATTTTCATATCAAAACTAAAAGAGCAGATACTTCTTTGCATACAGTGAAAAAATATCTTGACATTTACCTTAACTCCTAGTGCATGTACTTCCCCACCTAACATTTTAAAAATATCTGCATCATTTGCAATGTTTTTTATTTTATGTAGACAACTTCCACAGCTAAATATGGAAAGAAGAATGTTTCTTCTACTATGCAGTCTATATTTTTTCCTTCTCTAATTCTTATACTGTTATTCCAAGCTACTTTCCAATGTAGCTGTAGTGTATTTTATGTCAGACATTTTAATTTATCTGGGCTCTTTTTGCTGCCCCCACTTTTTCTGCTGGCAAATTACTATATCACGAAAAAAAGGGATATTAACTTGATTTGTTTTGGAGTCGTATTCTTTGCTGCCTTATTTTTCTTTCTTTTCAAGATCAAAGTTTTCAAGCTGCCTGCTCTTATCTGACACAGACTAAAATCATCAGGCAGCTGAGTGCCACAAGGCACAAATCACCTATAAAGGATCTCCTGGACCACTTCACAGGCAGGAGGTGACTGGGTTCCTCCAGTCCATCCAGTCTTCTGAGGAGCACCACTGGTCTCAGCCCAGGATTTCTTAGCCCACTGCACCAATTCAGCAGCACGTAAAATTCCATTTTCTTCAAGACTAAACTAAGCCAAGGCCCTTTTCTGTGACAGCACTGTTTTATCATAACAGATTTTCCGTTTTGTTCACTGGTGGAAAGGTTTTGAGTTTCAGCTAAGGAGGCACAAAACAAATTCAAAATCCTGTCACATTTGAGAGGATTTGACCTAACTTTGTTCCTTCTTTAATGATCCCAATCTATAGTCATAGAACCATTTAGGTTGGAAAAGACCTTTAAAGTCATCAGGTCCAACAATTATAACCTGACACTGCCAACTCCACCACTAAACCATGCCCCTAAGCACCACATCTAGACAAGATGATCTGTTAAAATTATAAGAATTATACTTACGGAATATCTTTGCTTCAAGAACTTGACTTTTTTAAAATTTTTTCAATAATCCTTCAACAGCAGAGGTATATACATTAAGAAAAGGATATGAAAATAGTGTAGAATCAGAAAACAGAAAAAAAGGAAAGTATTTTGAGGCAGGCAGGGACAGAAGATGTCCATAAGGAGCAATGGTGCTCATAAGGACTTTGTCTTTTGGAAGGACTGACATTAAAATCAAAACCAAACCAACTACTCAGCAACAGTCTTTTGCCTTGGCTTCTTTGTCTTTTCAAACTATTATGTGTGTATTTTATTTGTGTTTTTATGAATATGTGCATTACTTACAAACCAAATGTGGCAGTCTGGGTAGCAATGCCTCAGGGCATTTGTTGGCAATGTGTGGGTAATTGACCTCCTATGGGAGATCTATCTGAGTTCACAGTTGTGACAATGTAAAACTGGGAGAACCTTTGGGAAACCTTTGCATTCTTGTGGGCAGCATCTCCCATTCTTTTATTTCTGTAATTGCTTTCCTACCACTCAAATGAATCTAACAAACCAGAGTTCAAAGAGTGGTGGAGTTACACAAACTTTTTCTCAGTCCTCAGGGTAACTGTTTTGTTCTTCATCATGACTTCAATATTTTTAAAAATTTATTACCCCAGTTTGTACTTTAGGTTGTCCTTCACACAGGGGATGTTAGTGAGGCAAGAAAGCCTCTGACAGATATTTATTTCCCCAAGCCACAGATTATCAGGAGGGGACAGGAACCATTTAGCCTGCTACCAGGAGGAAGAGCATTTGGAAGCAGCTAGAAATTTCCTTTGGTTTGTCACCAGCTTCAGCGTTTGAAGATGTAACACACCTCTGAGTGTATTCACCTCTGTCCTGTGGGGACCAGCTGAAGTGTTTCCTGTCAGGGTCCAGTATCAATAGCACTCTGAGGGGTCTCAGTGACCCCTATAGCCTGTGCTCAAGTGGACAAGCAGCCAGATGGTCACACATTTCTGCATTCTTTCACTGTTTTTCCAGCATTAGATATACATGGTGTCATCTTTGTCTTGCAAATGTAAAGGGAACAAAGCTCTTGAAAAGCAACTTACTTACATGGCAGGAATCAACATGGTGAATCTGAAAAAATTAAATTATCAAGGGAAAGAAAAATCTGAAAAGGTTTGTGGGTGTTTTCTGGGTTTTAAACTCTTGTAAACTATAAGCATATAAGCTGCTTAAAGCCATTATCTTCACAAGGATAGAAACATTCACATTTATATGGTATGCACTCAAAATAGTCATCTTAGACTGAGCAATAAGTATATTCCTAATAATTTGCAAACAATATAAGTGTTGTATTCTGGAGATCTTCAACATACCAAATATTTATTAAATAAGCTTGAATATTGAGAGGAGAGGAGAGGAGAGGAGAGGAGAGGAGAGGAGAGGAGAGGAGAGGAGAGGAGAGGAGAGGAGAGGA
>VZUI01058333.1:0-21631 GCA_013401135.1 Cettia cetti
CTGTACTACTACACTTGTTTATTTTAATATTCCTAGTAAAGAACTGCTATTCCTATTCCCAAATCTTTGCCTGAAAGCCCTTAATTGCAAAATTATAGTAATTCGGAGGGAAGGGGGGTTACATTCTCCATTCCAGGGAAAACTCCAGTTTCCCCTGGCAGATACCTGTCTCTAAACCAGGACACTTTCTTACCTTTTTCCAAGAGAAGATTCCTGTTCAGCCAAATGGGCCTTTTGCCTCACTTGCTTGGCTTCTGACATTTGGGAATTGCCTGCTCCTGTGCCCTTAGGAGGAAATGTTTAAAAACATCACCAGCACTGATGGATCCCAGCACCTCCAGGAGACCTTATTTACTACTTCCCTGAGCATTCTGAAGTCAGCCCTCCTCATGTCCAGAGCTGAGGGATTGCTGGCACTTTTCCTCTTATCGACAGAGATTTTAAACTCTATCTCTTCCTGACTCTGAATACAAGTTTTGTCCTCAAATGTTCAAAAAATATTTTCTCAGCCACCAAAAAATCATGTACTTGTCTTTAAAGCCATGAATTTAGAAACAAAGTATCTTTTGAGATCTTGCATTTTCTTTCTGCTTGAAAAATGTGTGTTTAATTTACTCACAGCTTCAATCTTTTCTTCCTAGAAAGGAGGACTGAAGGCTTACTTTTTTGTTTAAATAAATGTTTTGCAGTGCAGTCACATTAAGCTATTGAAATACTGCATGAAGCAGTTTTCTGTTATGGAGTAAACATTGAAATCCCCACAAAGACAACATACAAATTAATGGAACACACACAAGTTATATAAAACAATTTCTTTGGCGTCACAACTACAACTGTAGGCATAGTGCTACTTTTGATTTTTTTTCTTTTGCAGGCTGGTTTTCACCATTAGTGAGAGGCTCAAGCACACCAAAACTCTGCCTTTTGCCAGGACACTTGCAAAGTTTCCAACACTTACCAGAAAAATATTTGCATGATATAGAGCAGCCACCCAAATTTGCCACCTGAGGCTTTACTGCTGGGTGCAGCTCTCTGTCCACTCTCTGTCTCCTATGACTGTGCCTCTGAACTCTCTGCAGATGGGGCTGCCATGGAATCATTAGACCCGGACATTTGTCCAGGATGTGAAGGATGCCAGCGCTCTGCTTTGGCACTCTATTGCATGGGCATCTGGTCCTAGTGTTGCTAAGTGGCTGATTTCAACAAGCCAGTCATGTGTCTCCACATCATTCATTTATTCCAGGAGCGGAGAAGGATAAAAAAAGCATTTTATGACCAAAAAAACCCCACAACAAAACTATTATGGGAAAGACAATCTCCTCATTCAGATGCCCTTATGTTAATGTATGAAGGCCAGCAATGTTATTAAAAAAGATATTTTAAATTAGCTACATTTTATTTCCTGCACCTCCAACGTCAGCATTTTTGTCTCTGTATATGTAGCCAAAGTTGCTGGAAATCCCATTTTATGGATGCATTTCCACCTTCATTCCGTTACTGCCAGGGTGAAAAACACACTGAGATCTGTATTTAGTTTCACCTTTATGTTATGGATGCATATACAAGTTTAATGCTGTGTGTATGAATCTTCTAACAGGTTTAATGAAAGGGCTGCTTAGGCTGACTATTACTCCCACAACTGTGCTTTCTGCTTCAGCTAGCCTTGGGACACAGAGATGCCCAGTACAGCAGGACTTGCCCCAAAGTTTTTTCAGGCTTAATAGACAAGGCAGGGAGGTAGTAACGTGGTCCCTGTTTTCAATGTCAGGGATGATTTTCATTAGGCAAAACTAGAGCTTAAACCACACCTCCTACTTCTTAGGCTGGATCTCTGATTTTGTACTACCATACTAACTAGATCTCTAAAAATATCAATCCGTTGTTGACAGGAAGAAAAGCATGTAGTGTCATAAAAGATCAACTCCACCAACCCTAGTGGGGATTTGATGCTTCCAAGGCAAACCAAAAGAGACATGAAACAACAACCTAGCCTAGGCAACTACACATTGACAATTTCTTCTATATTTAGCCTTTTGAAATCTGAGAATTACTTCATTATGAATTTTACCCCCATGTAATGAGAAAAAAAGGAATCACAGATGACATCAGGATGAATACGGCTTTTTCTGTAATTTTTTTTTTTTTTTTTTTTTTTTTTACCTTTTGGGGCCCACTGGATATTCAGGGTACTCATGCTGAAACAAAATATATAGTATCTTTAAAGTCTTGCATTTTAAAACAAAGCTTCAGTGATACTTGTTTTCAAAACAGGGCTGACCTTTTCAGCAACAAGTAAATAGTGACAACTCAGCACAATAGAAACCAGATGACCTCATGGAAAAACGCAGTTCATCATGAATTAGGATAGTTTCTCTAGAGTACAGTCCACTATATTGGCTACAGCAACAGATCCCAAAATATATAGAGACCTCTGCTACATTGTTCTTACATGAGAAAAAAAATTAAGATAAGGCACTTTAAAAAATAGGTGATCCTCAAGGCAGACAACTCAATGATGCTGCCACTTTTGCTGGAGCAGTGAATTAATCCATATGAAATCTCGCCCTAACACAAAGAACTGCCAGCACCCCCTTGCCAACATCCTAAGTGCTCCTGCATCCTCCCATTCTGGAGTGGTTTCTGCCCAAGATGAACTCAAAGTCATGGAGTTTCATATTCAAGGCACTTTGTATCTTGAATGTCATTCAAAAGTTCAGGACTCTCTTTGGCAACTCTTGTGATCCAAATGACAGTTTTTCTAGAAGGCTGAAGTTTGTAGAACAGAGAGTTGGACAAATCTTTCTCAGCCTCAGGTGTAAAACCATGTAAGGACTCCTAACAGCCAACACAAAATGTTGAACTGAAAAGTTGTTGAGTGAGGTTATAAAAAGAACAAGTAATGACATGTAACAGTCATCTGTCACACTAAGTTTTCAAACTTCATAGAATTGTCTTTGAATAAGGGGTTAATGGATCTTTGTAAGAACCTGCAAAGCACAGACTTTGGGCACTTGCATGGGCTGCAGCATCATGAAATTCACTGATCACAGATCTCAGGTAACTTAAAGAAATGGATTATACTTTTGGGGACATTTGCAGAAACTTCAGATGAGAATTCAGGCCTGATAAAATAAGGTACAGGATGGTACAATCTGCTCTGTACCATCAGTCATGAAAAAGAACGTAAGTTAAATCCAGGCAACTGCACTATGAGAGCATCCAAAGAAAATATTTTGGTCATATTCTCTGAGCTAGAAGGATATCAAACCAACTTCTGCTAAAGCAGCAGCTTTGGTTATGATAAGGAATACAGAACCGTCTTAAACTAAAAGAAAATTTGTGGTAATGTGATGTGATTTGAGGAGAGTATATCATACCCATAAACTAGGTAAGCTTTTGCCAGAAAAATCCTGCCCTGATAAAAATTAACAACTCATTTCTAATGCAAGAACACTGATGTATGCACATAACTATGGCTGGTGAGGTGAGGCAACCATAAATGTCCACAGCTTTTCTGGTGCAAGGAGAGAAGTTTCACATGCCAGAATTCCCATCCAAGCAAACAGTTTCAGTAATACACGAGTACATCCAAGCCAGTCCTGAACTAACTGAACTAATGATTTTGCTGGACAAAACCAAACTCCAAACCCTTAGCTGGCCTTTTGCTTCTGGCTCCCTACACTACTGTTTTCTCCCTGCCATTACACTGAGCTGCCTTTCCCTTGTACCACAACACTGCTATGCATCAAAAAGATGAGCTGATTATTCTTCACTGAGTTTTTGTAGCTCCAGGTGTCTGTCAGACATGCTCTGGCTGCAGCTGAGCAGGGTAGAGAGGCCTGAGTGTTAGAAAAAAACCCCAAGAGTCCTTTGAAGCCCTCTGCTCTTAGAAGCAGTTCAACTGAAACAGGATGTCTGGTCTCAGAGCATGCCAGCAGTACTGATTGCTGTCTGGTTTTCAAAAAGCTTACCCTAAAATTGTGCTGAGATGTTGAGCCAAAGGCAGGAGAAGACTCTATCCCCAGTAATGAATAGTTAAATGGCAGAAAAGTGAGAGATGCTTTCCATGGTGAGGAAAGAAAGATGAAAAAAAAGTTCTACCCTGATTTTAAAAGCCCTTCTGACTCCAAATGATTTTTATTCTGCTAACTAGTGCAGGCCTGACCTACAGTTTTTATTCCTTTTAGTTGACAATAGCTTACTCATGGGTGCAGAAATGCTTATGATAACATTAGGGAAATTCAGCCCAGGGCCAACCAGACCCATCAGTTTATGTGTGAAAATGCTGTGCAAATGCCACGGTGCTGCTGCTGAAGCCAGTAGTCACCTGCAGCTGTGTGGCATCAAGCCCCAGGTAAAAAGCTTTGGCAGTGCCTGAGCCTGGCAGGGCAGCTCTGTGTAGCCTCAGCACTAGCTTGGCTGAAGCCACACGTCTGTCACCAATCTGTCACCACTCTTCAGTTTTGCTTCTGAGAATGGGCTTTAGGCTGGGGTCATGCACCTCAGCAGGTCCAGGACTGGTGCTCATGCTGTGCCTCTAGCTGAGCCAAAAAGCATGAGCCATATAGGAAAGGATGAGGGGCACTACCCAAGCTGCCACAGCAGTGGCTCAGTTCTGTTGTATTATCCAGGTTACCTGATTTTTCCACTCCCACACTTTCCCAGAGGTAGCAGGGTCTATCCCCAAGCAACCTGATATGCTGCTCTCTGGGATGCCTAGATTGATTCCTGGTTAGCCTCAGTCCTCCTACCAGTCTCTTTCCTCCTTCTGCTCATTGGTTGCTCAAAGAACTGAGTCTTTGCTGAAGCCAGGTTTGAAAAGTTAGTGCCAACCTATTTTTGCTTTAAGCATCAATGAACAAATGTATAATACAGTTACTAAAGACTGGCTAGGTGCCATTAGTCACACACATGGTTGTCTGGCACTCTGCAGAACTGGGAATGGTGACTGGAAAAAGTAATAAAGACATTTATATTTTTATTAAGGAAAGATCAGCTGAATAACATCCTAGTGATATAACATGATGCCTTGATTGTCAGAGAAAAGGTCAAAAGTCAAGGTCTAGACTCTAATGAAAAGGAGTTAAAGCACATTAACATTCAGCAACTGCTATGATACCGAAGCAAGGAAACAAAAGCTGTCTAGACCTTTCTCTGCCTCTCTTTTTTCAATACTTCTTCCATGTCTGTCCCAGCTGCTACCTGCAGCAATAGTGTAGTATTCCTGGTTTTCCTTTGGTCACTTACAGTGCTGAATTCCTCATCACATTCCAATATCTAATGCAGTATATGGCACACAAAACAAAGCCATGGTAGTCTAACTAGAGGTATTCAGAGCATTCTGAATCAGGTTTTTGAAAACAATTCTTGTTTGAGGTAAAATGAATTCAAAAAGGCACTCCAAGGCTTGTTGGAGTGGAATGATGTGCAGTCTCAGATGAGCTGCAATTACTCTCAGCAGAGTCAAGAGCCAGATTTATGAGTCTCTCATCAGATAGAATCTCTTGGGTTTTCCAGGTTGAAGGGTCAGGGCTTCAGCTGCTGCTTTCCCCAAACAGGGCACTGCTTGCATCTGGACCCATGTTAGCTGTTGGTTACCTCATGTCTCCCTTCCTAGGGAAAAGAGGGATGGTGACACTGAATTTCACTTTATGCCACTGAAGCTTCATCTTTTTTCCCAAAGTGTGTGTGGGTGTGGGTGGGTGTGAGTGTGAGCTTCTCTGGCACCTCTGCCCAAGGAAATGCATCCTGCATTGCACTTTCTTCCTAAAGGCCCAGGGTTGGTATACACCTTAGATTCAGAGAGCCTGTGTTTTTGGAAGTGTATGGGCTGGGGGCATCACCTCCCTGAATCCATTATTCCTCTTGATAAGGTGCTATAAGGCATGTAGTGAGAGAAAGGTTCTGGCTGAGGGAATGAAATGAAGGGAAAGCAGACAATGGTAACCAACAAGCTTTGTATTTTTGTTATGTTGCACAGCTGTTCTCTTTGTCTTCCTAATGCTGTTGATCTTTTTAAACTGTAAATTCTTTAATAAGCAGGACTTATATATCATATCTAAATAGCATGTATGATAGAGGAACATAAAGAGTCTTTAAGAGTATACAGTCTTCCCTGCCTTGAGATTATCCACATTTATGTAAAACAGGATGATCTCCATTCCTTGTCTTAAACTAGATTTTCCTACACATTTTGCTCCAGCATTCATCTTACACATCCCTGCATTTGCATGTACAAACATTTTGCAGATTACAAAACGACAACTTCTGCCTTTTAAAAATCTCTCATGGGAAATAAAAGTTCACTATGCTGCCTATCAGTGCACAAAGTCTTATGTCTTGGACCTCAAAAAATAAAATCCATCTCATTATTTCAAATCTGAAAAGTGCATGAGGAAAATCTAAATCAGAACAGATAGGAAGAAAGGGTTAATTGACATGAATACCAGCACAATCCTGACCATATTGATTCTTGTAAGGTTTTCATTAGCAAACAATTAGCAACACCCACACCAAATAAAATGAATTTCTAAACAGCAGGTAGTAATAACAAAATACATTCCTTAGCTGAGAGTCATTAGAAGGTAGAGAATGATTATCCATAAAGAGAGGATTAGTAAAAAGAGAAACCCTTGATGTAGCAAAGGGAGCCTCAGCAGGCCAGCTGCCTAGATTGAGGTAATAATCCTGCATTTTCTTCAAAGAAATAATAAAAGTAAAAAGAAAGATCGGATCCAATAAAAGAACCCCTTTGCATGATACAGTGTGTTATGGATAAATGCATGTGCCTTTTAAACAATCATTTCTAACAGGGAAACAAAGAAGAATCAGCAGTAGGGTTCGGTAATATTTAAAGAGACCCAGGAACTGATAATGCCACTTTTGTACCTGTGTAACTCCACTGGCTTCTTGATTTATACCAGTCTAAGTAGGAGGAGAATCTGGATGCACACAGTACAGTACAGTGTGCTACAGGACAAATTGTTGTTCACGGTTATTTTTCTGACTGCTGGGGGGCAAACAGAATGAACTAATTGGTCTCTTCAGGGGTTTTTTATTTGCATTTTCTTAGGAATGTTTTAGATCCCGGTTATTTTCTTGCCTTAGTATTAATCATTGTCCCATCTGGTTAGAGCAGGAAAGGGCAGAGTGAAAGTTTGCCTAGTTTGAACACCGCAGAAGGTGTTCCATCCCTTCTGAGCAGCATTGCTATGGCAACAGGTAACTCGGAGGAGCGGAGAAGTAGTTCAGGGCCCAGAGCCCAGGCACAAGGGCTCTTCTATCGGTTACCAAAGCGCTCGGTCCCACTGGGATGCTTCAGCCAGGTTTTCAGCGTGATGAATTAGGCTCCAGCGGTGCACTCTCAGCTTTACAGGACCTGTCCTAGCAAAGCGCAGGGAGCTGCACCAGCACGCTGCAAAGGCCTCCAGATCCGTGTGCCTTTCACGCGGGCACCTCGGATCCCCGGCTTCCTCATGGAAAGTCCAGTGAAGATTCAGGCTGGGTTCTCACTCCTAGGATGTGCCTTGGCTGACACGTGCCCTGGGCCCCGGGTGGGGCCGCGGCCGGGCCCCTGGCAGGGTCCCGCAGGCCGGGCGCTGTGCCGGCGGGGACATGGCGGCTCCCGCCTCCTCCTCCGGCCCGGGCGGTCCTGCGGCGCGCGCCGCCTCCATCAGGTGGCGCCATTGCCGCGGCCCGGCCCGCGCGGCCTCAGCCGACGGCGGGAGGGGCGCCGTGAGTCTGCCTTACCCTGTCCCTGCCTTACCCTGTCCCTGCCTTACCCTGTCCCTGCCTTACCCTGTCCCTGCCTTACCCTGTCCCTGCTCCCGGCACGGTTTGCCCGGCCACATCAGCGGTAAAGCGTAAACCAGCGGCAGGAGCCAAGAATTGAGTGAGGGCACGTTTATTTGGGTGTAGCGGAGAGGGAAGGTTTATAGGGAAAAGTAGTTGAGATTTGTGCTGAGTGGCCTTGACCTGGAAGGTTTGCATCTGACATAGGTCGCTCGAAAAGGTGTGAGGAAGATTATCTCCAGCCCTATGATATGTTCCAGATAACCCCCAGCCCTATCTGCTGCCGGTGTCCACTTTCCATAGCATCCTCAGTGCCACGGTGGTCTCCGAGGCAGCAGCAGCTGCTGAACTGTGCCGCCTGTTTGTAGCTGCCTTGACAGGAGGCTGTCATCCCTCAGCCGCTGCCACGGAGCCTGTGTGCGAATCTGCCCAGCTCCAGGGCAGAGCCATCCCATCGGATGTGGTGACTCACAGGACCTGTAAGGAAATGCAGCTACTGCAGCGGCTCATCTGTGGGGAAACAACTTCTGGGCCAAAGGTGGGAAATGAAGAGCCACCAACAAAGCTTCTCAAAGCACTCACCTGCATGCCAGTGCTGCGCTGCAGCCTGTGACTTCTGCTCGTAGTGCTAACTCTGCACAAGCATTAGGTCGGATTTAGGAAAACATCTGCCAGATTCTTTCAGCTTCTACCACACTGAAATTGCAGGAGACTTTGAGCTTTAGGTGCTCTAACAGCTCTAGTTCACAGTGATGAATGAAATTAACAAAAGGTGCTAGTCAGGAGAAGTCACCTAGATACACTTAATCAATCCGTGGCATACAGAACTGGAAAACTATGGTCTAGGAATGGGCAGTTACTAACGATGAAGTCAAAACAGGTCCCTGTCCTACCACAGAGCTTTGGCCATGGCTCAAAGAATATACTGCACAGCCATCAGCTTCCATAGCCCCCCTAAAGAGGAACAGATATTGCTGTGGTTATGATGCTGTGCTTCAGGACTGTACTTTTTGCACACCTACTGAACCACGAACTTGGCATGCCAAGAAGAGCCCAGATCTGGGCCAGCCTGAGATGCTCACCAAAATCTCCTCCAGGCAAAGTGTCTTTTTACACCCCCCATTCAAATGCATGGGAGGAGAGGGCATGAGCAACTCCACCCTCGACAAAAGCTTATACACAAGGCAAAATCTCCTGGAGATTTCCTCCCACTCTGCTCCCTCCTATGGTTTCTCCTGGAGGAGGGGGCAACGAGGCCATTATTTATTTAACACCAGATTGCTCAAAAAGAGGTTTGAGCTGAAAAGTAGGTTTCATTACCTGTAGTGCTTCACATTTCAGAGGAGCTTGTATTGTTACACTGTTTGAATTGTTTGACAATATAATTATTATTATTACTCCATAATGTACACTAACAGATCTGGTGGTGAAAGGCTGCATATTAATGCACAGTAACTATGTTTCTCTGGAGGGGGTTAAACAAAACTGTAACTAGGGTCAAAGCTATGTCTTTGCCTCCATCTGCTAGAAACCAGGCATAGTTGCCTAATTTTTAATAACAAATTAATAAAACAAAAATATGGTACATTTTGCACTGGAGTGCTAAATGCTAATTTTGTAGCTAACCATGAAATATCTAATATTGGAAGGCTCTAATGTTAAAGGTTACTGTAGTTTGCCTTTGAAAATATACCTGATAAGAGCCTCGAATTGGAACTGAACTAATAATCAAAAAAGAATGGCATAGCCCAGTTAACTAATTTTTACACCTTCTCTCTTTCCACAGGTTCAGATAATTTCTTGGCAAGGGCTGTTAAACTAATATTTTTTTCTTAGTAAAGACTGACAAGTTTCTGGAACTCTTCTATAGCCACACTAGTTTCTGGGAAGAAGAGATAAGCCCTTTCCTATTTGCCAAACAATGGTGGCAAACAAAGCAGCATTCTACAGGAAGCAAAAGGATTTTTAAAATACGTAGTTTATTGGCTTGGCTCAAGATTGCCTGCTAGACTGAACAAGCAAATACATTTTATTCATATTTCTCTATAATGCATGTTTCAGTACAAAGTACAGGCATTAAGGTGCAGGTACAGAACTGGTTTCAGGGTGGCTGGTCTTTTTTTTTCACAGTAACACAATTGTGTGGTTAATAGTGCTGGAGATGCAGCATGCTAATAAGTGCCCTGAAGGTATTGATCCTACCTAGCCTCTAGTCAGGGAAGCAGCTTACAAAATGTTTAACTCTTGGGATACAAAACAACTGTTCACTGGCTGTGACTGCAATGCACCGTCCCTTCTTCTGGGTCTCAAAACCATATAAAACATCACGATTCCTGGAAAGAAGTTGTACCCTTCAACAGGCCAGTGAAACTCAGTGAGAAATGTGTTGGAGGAGGAAGATGGTGGCTAGAATATAGGAACTCAAGAGACGGTGAGTCAGACTCTTTGAAGGATCTCTGTCAAAATACTTGTGAAACTTCACTTTTGGCAACACAGGTATGTTTAGGCCAATTCAGATATTAATTCCTCCTAGTCTGTTCAACATCCTGCTACAAATATTCTTTGCTTTTCCTTCATTTGTCAGGAGTGTCACACACAACCCAGTTGCTCTGCTCTGGCAGAGCTGGAACCCATGCTACTTTTGACTGTGCCAAACATCTTGGGCAGTTATGACATTCTTTGCCATTTGAGACCACCTTACGCCTTCATGCTCAACAAGCTTTGCTGTAAAAAATTAGCAGGTTTAGTAGTAGTAGAACCTTCGCACTGCAAAGGCCAGAGGGAAAAATGTATGCAGTAGTGATGTTGCTTCCATCACCTGAGTTATCTTGAAGAACTCTTCCTTTCTGACAAGGTCTCTTGTGAGCACTGACAACCTCAAATCACAGTTTTGCTGATGCTATGCCATTTTGAGGAGATTTAGGACTTCTGCTGTGGCTATCATCACCTTGTCTTTGCTGGGATGTGAAAACGCTTCTCACAAAGTCCTACATTCCCAGTCCAGCTGTTAAATTTCAGATGATGGAAGGAGAATGGCTGCCATGAGAGAAGAAGGGAAAGGGGCACTGGGCTGATGAGTTACTGCAGGAAAGAAGGTGATCAGTGAAGGGAGGAAGACAAAAACAGCCAGCAACCACTTCCTTCACATTCTACCAAGGGAGAGAGTTAGTGTGCCAGCTGTGCAGAGAAAGCAAGCCAGTCTGGAATCAGACCAAAACTGCATAAGGAAAGATGGGTAAGGCAGAGAGCTAGTGCTCGTGCAGACCTGTCCCTATGCTTGCATTCTCTATGTGGCTACAGGGAAATAGTTTTTCTTTGTGTTCCTGCCTGTTTCCAAGGGAGGTAGCATTTGAGAATAAATATTTAATGTCAGCCAAGAGTTTGAGTTCCACAAAGCAGTTAAGTGTTTATTCCTCAGCCTGGATCCTTGCTTTCTTGGAGCAGAGTAGGTACAGAGCCTGTCCTGGAGATCAGCCAAGGCAGGCATTACCACCCTTTTTGTGGCATGCTTCCCCATGGAAAAATTTCAGGCTCTCGTTGCTGTTTGCTGTGGCATGTGAACAAAGAGCTAGTCTGCCGTCCTGAGGGATTTAGTGGATTTGGTGACTGATTTGCCACTTTGTAACAGGAGCTTCCCTAAAGAAATCCGAAGCACAGCGACCCCTCCCTCCCTGTTCTGTCATTTAACTTGGATATATGGCTTTTAACAGTGTTGCCAGTTGCCTTGAGGCCTCATTTTGTGAAGCTCTGTTTAAACATGTAGGAGGTTTTGTCACCATCAGGCAAAGTTCTGTAACTAACCTGAAATATGTAATGACAGAACATACCATCCACCAAGGGTACACAACTGTTCTCTTCAGGTTTTTCCTTGTGTTTTAACATCTCTCAAACTGTCTGTTTGAACTTTCAGTCCGTTCTTCTCTATATTAGATTCCATCAGTATCTGGTGCCTTATGAATTGCTCAGAAATAGTCAGTTTAAAGTATGTGCATACAGGAGAGTGATTACTGAAGACATCTGAATATTATTAATGTTGCAAAAGGATAGGCAGGATCAAAAGGCTTCTCCTGTTCTGACCAACCAGCCTTTGTTCCTGCGGGGAACAACTTCAAGAGCATAACAGAGGTCATGACCTGCCATGAACCTGCAAATCTTTCAGATTGCAGCCCTTACTGCATCTCTTCTGGAGAAGGGGATGTGTTCTTTTGGAAAACTGGGTGATAGCTACTTAGCAGGAGGCACAAGGAAGGGAGGATGCTAGAACATGCGAAGGGACTCCTAGAACTGAGATTTTGTCCCTCAAGAAGTGTGCAGAAACTTCAGCATGTTTGTGGGAAATATGGCCTTTCCCTGACCAATTCTTTTGAGCTCTACTTTTGGTAAGGGCAGGTAGAGGTGTGTGCAATTCACTTAATTACCACCTTACCCACCTTGGAAGCACTGAGCAAGCTTTATTTGTAATGAGTTCACTCCTGCAACGACAACAGCAACAGAAAAAAAAGGAGATCTATCTTAACAAATGTCAGAAAGACCTTAAATATAGAGTACTTTCCTAATTATATGGTAGCATAAACCTAACTCTCTCTAATAGATGTGCCCATAAGACTTTGGAGTAATAGATTACCTTTATTAAAGGTAGGGTCTGATCTGGAGAGTCTTTGCACTGATACAATGGAGATAGTTCTAGTTATCAATACCAAAAAATAAAAGTAAAGAAGAGGGGCTATTCCTACGCTTGGCTCTGTTTTTGCATTCTTGACTTCCTTGAGCCACAGTGCAACACAACTGACTAGGAAAATGTTTTTAAAACAGAACTAATTACAGTGAGTTCAGTTTTGTGCTTTCTCCAGGTGGAGAATTCTACTGTGCTCCATTGTTTTGGTCAAAGGATGCACACAGAAATTTTTCAATAAGATTCTGCCTGCCATTTAAGTCAGCTGCATGATCAGCAGCTGTGTCTCAGGTTGGGTACCTAGGGCTCAAGACTGAAAGAAAGTCAGATGCAATGAGATAGACTCATCAAATGATTCCCTTTGGGCCACGTATCCTCTCCTTGCTTCAAAAAGGAAATCATGGTGGTTTGGGAGCACAGATGCAATCAGGACATCTCTTGAAACTGTGACTCTTCCTAGGTTTCCTATTTGGTGAGTATTGCATCTACATATTCCCCTGGAATAAGTTACCATGTAGGCTTTTGCAAGGGTTTGAGCTTGTTGCACTCAGTGCTGTTAGTACCTTTTAAAACTTACTCCTAAAACATTGTTAGAATCACAAAGAACTTTGATGTATTTTTTAAAAAAGTTTTTTGATTTCACTTTAAAGTGATTCGAAGTGATGACTGTAAGCATTAACAATCTTGTGGACTAGATTTAAGCTGCATTTAAATTAATTTTCATAGTAGACAATATTTTCCAAGTTTTCTGTAGTACAATATAAATTCTCTTGACTTGTACAAACTTTTAAATGCAGAGGATAAAATTCTCTAGCATGCTTCTGGGAGGCAGAGAGTCCTTCTCATGAAAGCTATGAGGTTTCAAAACTATTCTAGGAACACAATGTTGAAAATGCTTTTATGGTGAAGTTCATTCAGCATATTACAAGAAGAAGTATGACACAGTTGACTATAAAACAGGAAACAGAACACCTACTTCCCAAACACTGCATTTCTAATGAAATACACTGTTTCTTGGTAATTTCTCCCACCTGTTGTGAGAAGGATTATCCTCTCCTTTAGATGATGAAGGACAGAAAAAGTCAATTCAAACAAGCTGACTCCACTGGGGCAATGTCCAGCTCCGTATTTGTAATTTGTGCTCCAGTCAGTGACAAAATATAGACAGATCCAACACAGGCAGTCCTGTCTACCAGACACTGAGCACTGGCAGAAGTGCTCATTCTCTCCAGTGATATGGCACAAGAGGTGGTGGCAAATGCTTTTTCAGGGGTGTGGCTCCAGATAGCTCTTCCTGAGGGAGAATGTATGGTTCCTTGCTGAGCTGGAGACCTAGGCAACATTCCTTGTTGATGGGAAAGCCGATCACAGCCACACAATGCACCCTGAGCAGACAGGCCTGGCAATGACCTTAGATATTTTGCATAACTATGTGGGACTTCTGGAGCTGTGTGAAGAGGTTGTTTTGACACACAGGGTTCTAACAGACTCAGGTGGAAAGGGACAGAAGTAAAAAATGCCTGGACAGATTGCTGCTACAGGTCCTTGGCTATCCAGTTTGGAAGGAAGCCACATCTGGCTGAAGGTTTTATGATGCCCTCAGCAGGTGTGTGGTGATGGCAGATTACAATTTGACAATTCTGTCCAATCTATAAGACAAAAAGAGGAAAGTGTTAGTGATACTAATTTCTTCTAGACCAATGCCAGTAGGCTGTGAGTGTACCTCGAGATATTAAACTATGTCCAGAAGAACTGGAGAAACAAGGCTGTTACCACAAGACTAGGCTATGAGGAGAAGATGCCTCAGCATAAGTACCACTTTGTGCTCTCTGTAAATTAATTCAGGAGGTTTTTGAAAAGTGGGGTGAGGGACAGAAGTCCTTAATACTAAAGACAGCCACCTTATTCCCAGTTGCCAGAATTGAATGTGAGCCAGAAATAAACCAATTTCTCTAAGAGACTGTCTCTCCCACACAGAGGCATTTGTAAAGGCGTAGTCCAGCTACCAAAAAATAACGTGCAGCAAATGGGCAATAGCAAATGCAAAACCTAAATCATCTGAGACCTGAGACAGTAGAGTGCCATGGCTGTCAGTAGGGTCACCCTTTTCTCCTGCTGGCAGGAGAGCTGGGGGTCCTGAGAACCTCTTGTCTCACGTCAGCCCCTCTGGGACAGGGCGGTGCAGCCTCTACTGTGAGTTTCTGGCTGGCGGTCACAGCAAGGCAGAATGGTGGTAGCATGGTCAGGTTAGGCTTGAATTTTGTATAGCTATCCCAAGAGATGTTTTGTTTTAGCCACCAGAGAGGAAAAGAGGCAAAAGCAGAAAGAGCTTATTCTCTGCTTCTGTGTTTTTGTCTCCCAGTTCTTCCCAGCTTCAGATCCATGCGGCTTTGGCTCAGTTGCTGGCTTCTGTTTACATTTTATCCAACCCACTCTGGCATATTGTCTTGGCTTCTTCTCCTTCTGTTGCAAAGACTTAGTACTATTAGCAAGTCCTGGTAATAAGTTACTTGCAGTTTCAGTTTAGTGGCTGTAGAAAGAAGGCACTTAAAATTTGGCTGGGGGAACCTAGGTGGCACAACACTCTGAGTCACAGAAAGGCCAATCCTGACACTTTTACCTCATAGTGCATGATGCTTTGTCTTTGCATCCTGTACCCTTGTGGCTCCGGACATGAATGATACATGATTAATTATGTTATTTAATGTGCAGTGCCATTAATAATAGTACATTACTGCTTGCAAACTTTCCATATTTTTCCTGTGTGAACTCCCAACAGGCAGTCAGGCAAAAGAAAGGGGTAGATTACAGAATGGAGATACAGCTTCCTTTACCTGAAATTGAACCTACATAGACAGCAAATAAATTCTTCCTTTTTCCTTTCACTATATTTTCAGTACTGGAGTAGAGATGGGTTATGCACAGTCAAACCCACATGGCGAGTGACACCGTATGTGATACTGAAACATACTGTTTGCTGCTAATAAGTGTGTCTAATACAGGTTGAAGCTGCTGGGTGCATTAGCCAGATTCTGGGCATGCTATGCAAAAGAAGTGATTAAGCCTTTTATGGATTAAATGAGCTAACACAATAGAGGCCACCTGCCAAAGTGTTTGCTATATGAAACACCAGTGCAAAAATTATCTTAGAGGAAAAAAGGGAAGGCTTTCCCAGGAATTTGAATATAAACACAAGACTCAAGTGGTTTCAGAGGCAGAAGGCAGTGAGGACACATGGCCTGAACGCAAGCTAAAAGAAAGTGAATTGTGGATAAACAGCTAGATGGGATGTATAAAGTGGAACCATGCAGAATAAAAGTCTGTTTTTTCTTTTTCCTGTTTTATTGCAGAAAAGGGTGTTTAAGTGCTTTGTAAGTAAACTGGAATGAACCAAAGAAATACCTAGTCCGTTGTTTTCATTTTCTGCTTCTAAATGAGACAAGCAGTATTTTCCTGTGCTTTCAACTCATGGTTTGAACCATGCAGGTGATTTCTAAGGGAGATCCAGAAGTCCAGGAGAAAAACACATTGAGTCATGATGTAATTGATTTGAAGAAATTCTTATGTTAGGTGATAGCAATACTTGCAAAACTCAAGTACTGACTATTATATTTGAAATTGAAACTGAATTTTGCAAAGGCAAAGAAAATAGCAGCTGGGAGCACCCTAAGAAGTCCTAAAGAATGACCTTTCATGCAAAAGAATAGCTTTGATGCAAGTACTTTGTTGGGTATGAGAAGTCAGAGCAGAGTGCTCTCCCAGCCTCTGATGTTTGAGTGAATTGGCAATTGGACAATTTTTTGAGGAATTTTATGCTAGGTGAACTTTGGTGAGCCTGGAGTTTCTTAATGATGCTGATCTTCAGCAGGACTTGTGGAACTGACAAATAAGCATCATAAAAAAATTAAAAGGATGACAAAGGAGAAAAAAATGGGAAGTGAATGACTAGAGAATGTGGATTAAATGGGGCTTTGTCATATGTTCCTAGACTTTTTTAAACCACAGAAAGCAAGAGGAGAAAGGTCAGATAATCCTAGCACACAGGATACAAAAAAACCCATTTCCGCTGAAGGAAAAATCCAAGGCTCATTTCTCTGAAACAATAAGACTCATTTGTCCCACATGAATGACTGGGAAGGTAGGGGAGAGAAGGGCATTTCCCATGTCCAACTGAAATGTTCCAGCCCTGCTGATGCTGCAGAATTTACCCAAGGAGGAATTAGCTACAACTAACACAGTCCCCTCACTGGCAGTTTGGAAGCAGCCATCCATCAGAGTGGGCTGAAATACAACTAAGATCATTAAAAACATGTGACAGACACTCAAATATCAACAAAGAATTTTAGGATGAATTAGCAAAGGACGTCAGTTCATCTGGACCTTACGATTTGCAGGATTAGATCAAGAAAAGTATGTCAAAGATCTTCTCATAAATTTGGAGTCTGATTTTTTTGCTGCAGCAGTATAGTAATGGAAAGGAAAACTCATGGGAGGAAGCCTGAAGCTAGTGTTCATCTATCTTGTGAGTATAGCTGACTGCCTAATAAGTGAATGGAAAGGGGGAGGGGACTCTAATCCTGACTCATCTATGTTGTGAATGGCTGGAAACAAAATATTGTTTTGCCATAGGAAACAACAAAATTAAATTTTCAGCAATACAAGCTTTATTGGCAAACTGCCCTCCCTTTTGCAGGAATTTTAAAGGAATGATGGGATAGCATGGGGAAGCCTCTCTTAGACAGCATTCAAGTGACTACTGCAAAAGAATAACCTGTGGCTTCATTTTCAGTTGGTAGTGTAAGAACACCGAAGACCTCAGCCTCACCCTCAAACCATTTTGTTGCAACAATCACCATGTTTGAAGAAAGTTTTGAGATAAGTGGGTGGAAATCAAGGTAGCAGGAACATTTGTGCATTTGTTGTTCTGTAAGATACCACCCACAACCCAGTGTTGGAGCACAAACCTTCACCAGCACCACCACCAAAATCCTCTGTGCCAGCGTTTGAAAATATTCTGCAAATTGACCTTAAGCAGTTTGAAAAAACAGTAGTTTTTTTATATAAGTTAAAGTACGTTTCTGGGTTTTGTTAACAGAATAAGTAATATTAAAAACTGGTTAAGGCAATTCTGTGTCTCTACCTTTTTGTAGACATCTTTGAGAGAAGTGTTTTGTCCTGAACACCATTCATGGTAGCAAATTGTGTGTGTATTCATACAGCTGTTAGAAACTAACCCAGAAAATATCAAAGCACCAGAAATAGTGATGGAAGATGCCAATGAGTTAATAGTCAGGGACACAGCTCCTGGACAAGCGTGACCACAAGTAAATCTTAGATTTGTTGTTTTATTCTATACCTTCTGCGATGGTGATTTGCCCTGCACAGCAGAACAGATCTTGGCCTTTCTTTTTCACTTACTAGAGGATTTGCAGAGCAGGAAAAGAAGATTACAATTCCTCTCAGCAGAAAGTAATCCTTTTAAGTTAGGTATGTCAGCATTCATTGAGAAGTGTGGGAAAGTGCATGCTACTTAAAATGCTTGACAGGTCTCAGAGAAGCGTGGTGGCAGGAAGATAGGAGCAAAGCCCCCAGTTGTGATTACAATGGTTCCCAAATTAGAGACTGTTAGAGGGAGCACAGTGAAAGCACAGTTCAGGAGCAGGAATTCATTTTTATGTTTATCCAGCTATGTAAATTCACAGCAGTAAAATCCAAAATTATAAACTAGAGTGGTATTTGTTAATTTGAAACTCATGGGAAACAAATTTTCTGTTTACATGGCCACTTTAGAGAGGTAGTGGTACTGTCCTGTAATTTTACAGTGCATTGTGTTGTACTGAGTATCCCATAAGCTCATGGATCTGCTATACCTGATACATATTTTGAGTAGCTATTAATTCCTTCAGTACACATTTGTTCTGTTTGGAAATTTTAGTCTGATTATAATAGTCATACTGAGACCAAGGCAGAGCTCATTGCTAGGAGTTTCTTTGTATAGTTTTGAGTCCAAAGAGTTGGACTGAGACATTATCAGCAATGCTCTCGTGAGATGATAAGCAAGATCAGAAACTATTCTGGATCCAGTCATTGCAAAATAATTTAGGCTTAATATATAAGGCTGAAGTTGAAGAGTACCCAGAATTCAACTAAAACTCATCTGAGCAGATGATGAGATCCTACTGACAAGGCAATAACACAAAACTTGTGGTTAGAAAAAAAGAACTTTGAAATAATATGACAAGAGGAAAAGAAAATGGGCAGGAATTCAGTGACGGAAAATCCACACTGGGAAGTATTTGAGCTACAGCCACAGAAAAATTAAACTAACAAAAGTTTTTAAAAACCCCACACTTCTAATAAGGCAACATAAAGAACAATAACTGACAAAAAGGGCTTGTAATGCTGAGAAGGGTAATGGTTATGAAAGTACAAAATGAAGTGGAAAGTTAAGGGAAAAAAAAGAGGGACAATGCCAAAGCAACAAATTACATAAAATAGCTGAAGATATCAAACAGTTCATAATGTATTTATAACAGCATAATAGCTGCATGTCTCTATTGTAAGAGAATTCAATTTTATTCACTCTAATTTAGCACAGGACACTCAACAGGGTCATTTCAAACCTGTTGTTCACAATCCAAGATAGCATCTTGACAGTTTTTAACAAACCAAGTGCTTCATAACGTAGACTGTTGGGGACAAGGGAAAGAAGCAAGCCCAGGGTCAGCAGTGGAACACATAATGTACAAGCCTTTCAGGAATGTATTGCACAAGAGATCTTTATTCTTTTGTATTTTAAGAAGTCTGCATTTCAATTTTGCTGATATTATACATAATTCCCACATTTTGTCTTCTACTGAATTCCCTCCTCCCCACATCATGCCCAAAGCTTCTTATTTCTGCCCCCTGAGTGACAACCGCAGGTGCCTCAACAGTGGATATTGCAATGCAAACCAGTGTTTAAATGGCCTGCCTTGGCTAAAACGCCTCTTTGTTTGCATGTAATGACTTCCCTCACATTCTCTCCTAACAAATACCTTCCATATGGTTGGAATATAAAGGCTTGGAAGTACTTAAATGGGTAGTCCACCATGTGTTATACTGAGGATCAGATGCAATGGTACATGGAGAGGCTCTTCCCCTCAGAGAGAGAGGAAAAACTCATGTCATCTGTCCTTCACTGTTCAAAAAAAAAGTTACTTTTCTCTAACTTTTAAGTCAATATTTATAGTGGAGTGTTTAAAATACCTAGTAAGACCTGGGAATTCATTGTAATAGACAGACTGCACAGCGCATTTTGAAGCACTGTCCTAAACAAAAAACACATAATGCTTTTAAGTCTCTGTCATCCAGAAGGTACTGAAATAGTCAAAACAATCTGAATTTATTTTTAATGTGGCAATTCACAATTGTGTTTGAAGGTGAGCTATAGAGTAACACACTTGGTTCCTCTGATTTGCTTTTATCAATTCAAAAACTATAAAGGTAATTATTATGGGCTTATTTCAGCCAGATTACATGGGCAAGTGAATTTCTTGCTGTTCTATTCCAGCTATCCAGAATAGAGGGCTTGTGGAAGCCACCAGAGAGAAACCTGGGTGTGAAACTTACCCTGAGACCTTATACTGAGATCCCCCAGTTCAAACATAGTCATCAATTATTCTCCTATTTTCTCAAATCCCATAAGGAGAATGGCAAAGACACACTTTTATTTTACAGTACTGCAAACCTGAGGTACTTCACTGCTAATCCCAAGAGAGCTCTTTCCCTCTGGGCCACCTACAGAGGCCGTCCTTTTGAGATGGATGATGAACAGCTGGCAATAGCTCCACCAGTGAACATGTGAGGGTGCCATGATGGCAAGATAGAGAATGCTTCTCAGGGATCCCTTTGAGGGAGAAATACTCAGATGAGAGGATGGGAAAAGGGAAGAGAACTTTATAAAATGTGCCCTTATCAGGGGAGTCAACATAATTGCAACTGTATTGGAAAGTGTACACTTCTATTACCAAAGCTGCATCAGGAAAACACCATCTCAACAGCTTTCTGCTGAACCTGCTTCACATTACATTGGGCAAGGGAATATTCACAGTGTCAGTGGGACAGGGGGAAGCTGAGTACGGACCTCCATGCCACCCTATCAGACAACTTTGGAAGCACCTCCCTGCTCAAAGGGTAGCTTTTCTCACAGAATTACAAGGTAATCATAACACAAAGTACCTAATCTAGTAACAATCCCCTTGATTAAAAAGGGACACGTAAAACGTTAAGTTTTCAATAAAAGTTAAACCTTGTAATTGAGGAATACAGATTATTCAAAGGAAACTAGAAAAAATAGTTTGCCTGGTTTTGTGTTTATCTTTCTTTCTACTAGCTGCACAGCAGAAAATATGATGAAATAAGAACTTGTGTGGAGGAAAAGCGCTTTAAAATTTGATATATTCTCTTTTTTTTTTTTTCAAATAAATTTCTCTGATTAGATTTACTTTCCAGCATTTGTGATATTTTGAAATTTGAACTGTTGACTTGCTGTTTCAAGGAACCAGTTCTGCTTCCCATCCCTATCACTTTTAGATTTCACTTTCACAGTGAAGTTAAAGGCTGCTGACTTGGGAAGGTGGGGAATGCATTTAAAGTCTGCCTGTACTTGGCACTGATGAGGTCGCACCTCGAGTCCTGTTTTCTCTTTTGGGCTCCTCACTACAAGAAAGACATTGAGGTGCTGGAGAGTGTCCAGAGAAGAGCAACTGAGCTGGTGAAGGGTCTGGTGAAGGATCTGGAGCACAAGTTTGATGAGGAGCAGCTGAGGGAGGTGGCGTTGTTTAGCCTGGAGAAAAGGTGGCTCAGGGGACACCTTATTCCCTACAACTGCCTGAAAGGAGGGTGCAAAGAGATAGGGGTCGGTCTCTTCTCCCCAGGAAGAAGTGATAGGACACGAGGAAATGGCCTAAGATTCTGCCAGGGAAGGTTTCTTCACTTAAAGAGTGGTCAGGCATTGCGACACGCTATCCAGGGAAGTGGTGGAATCATCATCCCTCAAAGTGCTCAGAAATCATATGAATATGGCACTCAGGGAAGTGGCTTAGTGGTGAACATGCAGTGCTGAATTAATGGTTGGACTTTACGATTTTATGGTTCGAAAGTGGTATCATCTGCACTCCCCCTCCG
>VZUI01058336.1:0-16359 GCA_013401135.1 Cettia cetti
ATAAAATAAAATAAAATAAAATAAAATAAAATAAAATAAAATAAAATAAAATAAAATAAAATAAAATAAAATAAAATTAGGAGCTATGGAATTAACCTGATATCCTTTGTGAATGAAATCCTTTGGTGAAATTAAATCTGTTGGCAGAACTGAATAAATAAGCACTCTTGGCAGCAAGTCACATTGAGCACTAGGGAGCCTGGTGTCCTCTCAGCTCAGCAGTGGTGTGCTCAGGCTGTGACTGAAAGGTGCTGGCAGGGCACAGTGCCAGTTTCTGCAGTCTGCATCATCTGTTCTTCAAGGCTAGTTCAGACAATGTGTCCACATCTCCAAAGACATAGCATCTCCCCGCCTCCATGGACAGGTCCTACACCACCAGCATGTGTTAAGCATCTCACCTCTCAGTGCCATGTGGTTTGGGGACACAAGCTTGGTGTTGGATGAGACCTCAATTATTCTGGTAATTTAGATTGCATAGGAAATTGGATCTTTGCCCATCTTACTGAGATGCTGCTTTGAGGCAGATTGGCTTTGCTGTGTTTCTGCTGCTTTTCAGTGGCTCTTACCCCTTATCCCACTCTAGTTAATCCTGGTAAATATGTCCAAAATAGCTGAAGGCCCTGTGTTTGAAGCAGGTCCATGACCACATTTCAACATGTTTTTTAGGTACAAGTAGAGCATACTCATATGGCACATAACTTGTATGTGGCTGGAACTCAGGTGTGAGTAGCAGAGAGACTATAGACCTATGATTTGACAGAGTTTTATCAGATAGAAGGAAAAGTCTTTTCATTAAGTGAAGCAATCAGTTTAGTGAGGGCAATAACAGTCTGAATTTGAAACAGATGAAGAGGAGCAAACAAAATATTGACAGCTGCTTTACTAGTTGATCACTCAGAGCAACCACTACTGAAAGCCAGAAGGGTGAAAATCTTTCCTTTCATCCTGTGAGGTGGTACAATCAGGCTTACCTTAGCTAGCAGTAGCCTGAAATATATTGACTTTGTTGACTGTGAGTGCACTGTATTTGCAGGACAACCACCTGGAGAAGTTCTTCACCTTGTGCCATTCTCTGGAAAGCCAAGTGACATTGCCCATTCGAGTGATGGATCAGAAGAGCACAGAGGCTTCATTGGAGCATGAATTGAAACTCAGCATTATCTGTTTGAATTCTTCACGCCTTGAACCTCTTGTCTTATTTTTGCATTTGGTACTAGATAAACTTTTCCAGCTGGCTGTACAGCCTATGGTCATAGCTGGCCAGACAGGTATTTACTGGTTCATGGCTTTCAAGAGGTTTTTCAAGCAACCTAGAAATGTGGGGGAAATGGTTGCTGAAATATTCAGGCTTGGACTTAGTATCTAGGGTAGCACATTTCGGAAAGAGTTGTGCTGCTCAAGATAGAGTTTCACTGCACAATTTAATCAGGCTTAACTGACTTGCTGCTTTTTCTCCTTTCCCCCTACATAAAGACTCTTAGTGTCTGGTTGGGAGGTACATTAAACTGTAGTAATTTACTTATCTGAAAATATAGGTCAGAAAGTGGGTTGTGGTTCAACTTTGTTTGGAATTGAGCTGTTTTTCAAGAAAAACACCAGCAAAATAATTGACACTGCTGTCTGCACCATATCCTCTGCCCAAATACCTTTAGACAGAGTTGAGTGAGCACAAAACCAGAGAATATAATATTAAGGTCTGATTTTTGTTTTACTGAGGTGTCAGTTGCCCATAACATATGTGTAGTTAATTTCCTATTTCATTCAGATAATCAACACTTGTCATCTTCTACAATGTTTGTGCTAAAGCCTGCTAGCTTGAATTTGTTCTGTTGCTGGAGAGTAATGAGTCTTAGTATTCTGCAAGAAGATATTTTATAGGAAATATGTGAAGGCTGCTAGAAATGTAATTAACACAGTTTGCTTTTGTGTAGCACAAACTGACAAAATAGCAGTGATTAGGCTGAAAGTCAGTGGCCTGCTGAAGAGTGTTGTTTGGCATAAGTAGACTTTGGGTCTGGTCAGGCATAGCAATTGCTGTCTAAACCTCTGAATTTCTTCTAAAACTCTTAATGGAACCTTGTAAGATTAGTTGTTGACACAAAGAATGCCCTCAGTTATGTTATAGCCTTCAATGCTGACTCTAATTCTTGCCTTTGTTTCACAGCCAACTTCTCACAGTTTGCCTTTGAGTCTGTGGTTGCAATAGTGAACAGTCTCCACAACAGCAAAGAGCTGAGCAAGGATCAGCATGGGAGGAACTGCCTCCTGGCATCTTATGTGTACTATGTATTTCGTCTGCCAGATGCACAAAGAGAAGTAGTCAAACCAGGTATTGTTGCAATATTGGTGCAAGGGTTGCAAAAGTATTTTATTTTTCTTGATACATGCTATTCAGCATGGTGCTTTTGAGAGACAGGCTTAAGGCACTGACCTGTAAGATGGCAAACACAGCTTCTCAGACCCAGACTGAATACCATTTAAACATTTACACTGTTCTGATATACCATTTTTCTCAGAGGTAGGTCAGGAATGTCAGTGCTGCAAAGAGCAATATGGACTTGCCTCTCAAAATCTCCATCCCTCAGTTATTCATTTAAGATGAAGTGTTGAGGGGAGAGATTTCCACAGCTACAAGCAATGTTGTAGCTTTGTGAAGATGAATGCAAGAGAGATCGCCTAAACTGAAATTTTTCTAGAAGAATTTCTTTCATGAGTTAAAATGGCCTTAAGATGCCAATTTTCCACTGACTTGTGCATCAGTAAGTTACTTTCCATGCAAAGTAACCTACTGCCAGGTGGTGTAGGGCAAAGCTCACCCAATATTTCCTTTGCATTAAGGATGTCATTGGAGGATAAAATGCTGTATGACCAGCAGGTTTGGACAGGTGATTCTAGGAGACTGTCACCCTGGAGATAGAAGAGAGCCACCTGGTTGTAGTCCCAGGAAGCTGACTCAAGGTGACCCTGCTTGGGCAGAGGGGTTGGACTAGATGGCCTTCAGTGGGCCCTTCCAACCTCAACCATTCTCTTATTCTGTTGCAATCGTTATGCTAAAGTGTATAGGATTCATTTGATTAATTTGTATATGTTAAATGACTTATCACAAGAGTCTGTGCTGTGGGAGCTAAAGATATGTAGGCCTTTTTCTCTTTTGAATGTTAATTTAAATCCCCCTTGAGGGACTGATGTTGGGGTATTCTAAAATCTGTGAACTCACATACACTTGGGAATTCTTTGTCCTGGAAAAATAAGGTCTGTGCTGAAACTGAAAACTAGATATCATTTAGTGAAAATCCTGATGGCAGTGCTCCCTGCTTCCTTGGATATTTCAAACATCTCATGAAATCATATGTGTTGAAGATGATATTTTGTGTTTAGGCCTGTGAATATTGTCTTACTCTACAGTGAATTTAAAAGAGCTGGTGGGAAGAAAGAAGTACTGTAATAGTGCTGCTACTTAGTTAGCCCTATTAATCTTTTGGTACTGCTTTTGCAATCACCCTGTGAGCTGTTAACTGGGGTAATGTCTGTAACTTGTCATTCAGTGCCTGCAAAGATTGTTAATGAAGCAGTTGGTTTCAGGAGCTTTTTTCTTTTTGAAATGCTGATGCTATAACACCACTGAGCAAAACTGGCTTGAACCTCGTGTTTGCCTGACATGGGTGTCCTTTAGTCTTAATTCAAACATCACTCTGTGGCAGGTGGAGGCAGCAGTGCTGTTTTGACGGAATCTCGTTATTACACCTTTGGACGCACCTCTGCAGTGTCTGTTGGAAGTAAACTCCTGCAGAGCCGAGTGATAAGCTGCAGCAATCCTGACATCACTGTCACACAAGCTGCAGCTGATGAGGAGGTCAAAAGCATCATGTCATCCAAGGTAAGAGAACAAAGTCAAGTAACTGAAGGATGGAATGGCCCAAAACCTAATAATCTAGATTTTGTCTTTGAGGGTTGGACTTGCTCCTTGTAAATGCACTATATGTGTCACCAGAAACATTTTCTATATGTCTGATTTGGCCTAGATACTTGCTAAATCCCTCTGCTAAATTCTGATGTTTCTTACCAATGGAGAGCAAGAGGTGAGAACTCTGTCTCTTGTTTGTGGCTTAGACACTCCACAGAGGCATTTGCTTTTTTATGTGCCTCAATCTCCTGTTACTCCAGATATTTAAATTCTGTTCACATTTGGTGACCTGGTCTGGTCCAGTTTACAGAGTCAGTGCAGTCACAGGCCTTTCTTCCTTTTTTTTTTTCTTTGTTTGTTGTTTAACAGTTTCCTATTAAAAAAAAAAAAAAAAAAAAAAAAAAAAGTCAGTTATATGACAGCAGCCCCACAGCTTTATATCAGATGCTACAGAGCAGATGCTATGTCTGTAATTTGCACCTGGGTCTTTCTAAATACTTAGTTCAACCACAGAGTGAAATACAAGCTTCCTCTGCATTCCCACCCACTGCTACTTAAACCACCAATGGCTTACAGGACAGAAAGGTCAACAACAGCCAAGAGGAAGGATTTTGCCTCCCTGCTTGGCATCAGGTGCTTGCTGATCTATGGCATTCCAGCCCATGTCAGAGCTTTATGAGGATGGTTATGCACAACTGTCTGAGAAAACCAAAACCTGGAATTTGCCTCTCAACCACAGCTGGGAAGCTATGCCTCTGGCAAAGGCAGGATTTTTTCATTTGTGCAAGGAGCCTGCTCCCAGTTGCAGCCCTGGCAGATCTCTAGAACAGTACATCTGGTGAGATCTGAACCATATCCCCCCTCACTTTTCTTTGAGTGTTATATATTTAAAGTATTGCTTCTCAAGTAGGTTATTTTCAGAAGTATTTTGAAGGTTTTTTTCTCTATTGAATGAGCATATGCCTCTCCATTTAAAATGAATAGGTACTAGTCTTCAGCTAATTAAACCAGAACTAGTAAGTTACACAGGCTTTGACAATTTATTTGTTTTGTTTCTATAGGCATAAATATCCATCCATAGCAATTTTTAAAATGTAGATTTGAATTTTATGACTTTTACTCTAATGTACTTTGTCCTAGGGAAAAAAAAAAAAAAGCAAACCAGAGCTCAGGGCATTTTTCCAAATTAATACAAAATTAAAATGTTTGATATTACAGCTTCATCACATTGATAAATGTAGGAATTTACAATTGGTTACTGCCATTTCACTGCCTCTTAAATTGGCATAACTTTTAACGGAAGGAAGACTTCAAGGGGCTAATTGTTTTCTATGTAGAGTAGGGGATAAACTTAACACCTTTTGAAGAATGAATCGTATACTCCAAAGCACAGCTGCAGTCCTGCCATTGGGCAGGTGATGGCAGTGCTGGCATTTGCACCCTGCTGCTGCTGCTGCTGCTGTCAGATGGTCTTCGGCCTTGAGTGAGAAGAGGGATGGGAAGAAGGAAAGAGAAGAACTGTTTAGATGAATGTCTGTGCATACCTTTAAAATACCCCACAAAACAAACCCCCCACTGCAGCTGATTTCTTCTCTGTTGATCAGATTAAGTTACTTATGAATTTACTATTATGTATTTCTTCCATCTGTGTCTCTCAGCCTATGGATCACAGCTCCAGTCGGATGTCTTACTATGTTGAAGGAACAAATGACATGTCAAGCCTTTGTGCAAGTGCAAGACCATCCAATAAAAAGGTAGGCTATGGTTATGCATGAGGGGACTCTTTACAAAACCTGGAGCATCCTGAAGTAGTGCTGGCAATTAGTGCTTCTAAATGTGGAGAGGGAAGCAACAGAACAAAATACCAACCGATTTTATCAAACAAGGAATTAGTGATGAGATATTGAATCAGTGAGTAAATATTACTCAAACTTTTTGCTTCTGCTCCAGAGTATTTAGACTTTCTTTATCCAGGACAGATTTAGACAAGTAGCAGCCTGTCTGGATCCTCCATTTGCTCTCTTTCTCAAGGTCTTAAAGCCTCAGTCATTTTCCACTGCTATTTACCCTTAGATACATGCCTTTACACGTTACAGTAAACTGCATTCAGAAATATTTGTCTCCTGTTTCTTCTGTAAAGAATTCTTTTTTCTTTGTCCCTTTTTGTAGCTTTTAGAACCAAGGTTTTTGTAGTCCAGATTTGATTTTCCTAAAAGTTTAGATAATTGGGATTGTGTGTCTTGTGTTCAGATCTCACTGTAGAAAGTGTTGTCTCTGACTACAAATGTCTGTACAAAGTCTGCTGTGGTTATTGCTTTGTCCTTCTCTTCCACCACAGAGTCAATCTTGCTTCTACCTTCTCTCAGAAAAACATGGATGTGCTAAACAAAAATGCTTAGCAGGTAGTGGGAAACATGACTACTCCCTATTGTGCATGTAGACAATGACCTGGGAATGGTCTAAAGGCATTTCCCTCGTCAGTTATCTACAGTTCTGGATCCACAGAAAATGAGTCTCAAAGTCTGCTTGCCAACAGCATTCTTTAGGTGTCATTTTGGTAAAATCTGCCTTCTCATCTTACAAAGATGCCCACACATCCCCATCAGGCTGCTCACCTCCAGTATGGAGACATTTCCTGCAGGGAAGGTGTTGAAAATGAAAGATGAGTTGATTGAAAAGCCATTTTCCAACAGTCTGTGTTTATTATGTAGCATTTCCATGAGGAACTGGCATTGCAGATGGTGGTCAGCACGGGCATGGTGAGAGAATCAGTCTTCAAGTATGCCTGGTTCTTCTTTGAGCTCCTGGTAAGACTCAACAGTGGTATTTTACAATTAGTTAATGGTGCATGCAGGTAGGTATGTAGTAGGTGCTCCAGGCACAGATTCAGTTGGGTGGTGACCTCTTCAGTTACTCAGCCCTGTGTAAAGGAGAGGTCTCAAATAATGGAAGTACAACTAAAAAATTCTTTATATTCACCCTTCTTCCTCACTATGGCAGTAATGACAGAGTTGTATATGAACTACATGAGCAGTAGTGCACACAACTGAGAGACACTCATCAACCAAGCCCTTCCTTTTCAGTGAATATCTGTTCCTGTCTTTTTCATTTTATTAACAACATGGGAGCAGTGACAAAGCTCCACAACCTCACAGTTCTACAGAGCCCTGTGGTGATGCATGTCAGTGGAAAAAAATATGCTGATTTCCACTGTCAGCATGTGCATAATGCAACATTAGGTCAAGAAATAAGAATTCCCCAAGTGTCACTCCGTGTCTGTCATCATGAAGGGCAAATGTTGCAAACAGGAGCATTTCAGAACTGCAGATGCAAGAGGTTGGGGGAGGGTGATTCTGATTTCAGGTACTGAGAGTAGCCAACTGCATGAATATGAACAGGATCAATGTCTGTCTGTATTTGAGTCTTAGAACCTCTGTTGTCATTGCCATGTAGGATTTATCACAGCAGCTCTGAGAAAAGGAGTGATTAAAATACTGGGAAAAAGAAGTAGGAAATATCACTCTAACAAACAAACTTAAAGCAGTATTTTATCTCCTATTGTGGTATTTTTTTAGTATTCTTCTGCTTTGCAGATAAAGAGTATGGCTCAGTATGTTCACAACATGGAGAAGCAAGATAACCCACGAAGAAGCCGGTTCTCTGATCGTTTCAAAGATGATATTACCACTATAGTTAGTGTGATTACTTCGGAGATTGCTGCACTTGTAGTCAAACCACCCAAGGTCAGTGGATGAAATAAGCACTATGGATCCTTGCTACTCATCTTGTGTTACACTGAGCTACACTTATTCTGTTTTCAATATCAGCAGTGTTGCTAGAATTAGGCCAATATTCTCACATGGACCTTAAATGAGACTTGTGGCAGTGTAAAGGGCAGCCTTGCACTCTCGTGACAGACTGTTTTTGTTCAGCTTAGTTCCTCAGCCTGTTTCTCAGTGTGGCTGCAGTGTGAAAGAAGAGAATTCCCTTTCCTATTGACAGGAAAGGCTGGACATCCATTTTCAGTTCTAATAATGCTTTATACCATGTTAGCCAGCACATCAGACTGCAGCCCTAGCAGGACTTCTTCCTTTTATCCCCCTTTTCAATTACCCTCTATCCTACTGCTTTGGGTTTAAGTCCTCATTTGACTTCTCTGTAGCAGTGGGATGTGCCATAGGAAGGCAGTTCTTGTCAGTGTTGCACAAGCCAGCCACAAGTGATCTAATCCTTGATCTGTTTAAAGAGGCACTGGGCACTTGAAAATTGAAGAAAAGAAAAAAGCCCTTTGTGCCATTAAATTCTTGCTACTTTGGACAAATTGCACTGATACAACAGAAACTGGGAAAGGGTAAGACCAGACAAATTGAGGCAGAGAATGACAGAAAGGATTGTCACTGTCCACCAAAAAGTTGTTCTTGAAGCTTAACCTTGAAGCTCAATCCACTGGTACACTTCTGTGATAGCTACATGCAGATAAATAATTTCCACAGAAATGTTCACCTCTGCCATCAGTGACTTTTTTTAAAAAATATATTTTAAATAAAAATTTGTTACATTAAAAATGCTGTAACATTTAGAAATTGTTGTGTTTCTTTAACATAAAGAAATTAGTATTTATGGCTTCCTCACAAGAAATACACTGGATTTTGTGGGTTATTAATGTAACTCTCGTTTTGATAGAATGAGCATATAGAACCTGATTGTGTGTGAAATCCCACCGTAGTGTTTTTGGAATTAGGACCGTTGGTTAGGTGTACAGAGTAGTAGGCAATGTGTGTCTGATTTTTAAATCCAAGAAGTGATAATTGATGTTTCAATGCATAGTTGAGCATGTCAGATTTCCCTAGATTTTTACAGTGTTATGTCTGGCATATGCTTGCCTTCCCTATGAGGTAGTGGAAAACTATATTTTTCTTCATCATAGAAAAATGCTTTCCCGTACAAATTTCAGGCTGTAGGGAATATATATACTCCTGAACAGAAACAAAAAGCTTGAAAAATGAAAAAGTGGATTGTGGCCACCCTGAGGTGCTGCATACCTGTTCTTACTAGTCAGAGGTGCCAGTATAGGCAATATTTTTCTCAGTCATCTCCTCTGTCAGTTTTGAGCACTAAATGTGTGCAGATCCCTCAGGCATCTTCACTAATTCCTCTCGGTGAGCTACATAGGCTACTGAGAGTTTATGATTTAAATTGGTATGCTTGAAGTAACTGTAGCCTCATTTTAGAGGCTACATGAAGTTCTTTGTGATTCTTACTGGAGGCTGTGTATCTCTGGTAATCAGGCCAATTCCAAGCATAGAAGAGTTTAGCTGCTGGATGGTGAACCCCACAGATTTATCTTACCAGTATTTTATTACTATCAATTTTACACTTAAAATTTCTAAACAAAATACTTGGCATTCCATCAGCAAAGCAGGGGTTTTAAAAATGTTTTATGTGTTCTAAGTTCCTGAACCAGCATTCTCTGATGTTCAATAAAAAAGTAAAAAAAGTTTTAAAAAGTCATTGCAGCTAATAGACAATTCAGAACAGGTCTCAAATTCCATTTCATTGTTGTCAGCCCAAAGGAGTGCACACTGAACTGTTCATTCATCCTGTGACATTTCTCTTTGAAACAGTTAAAATAATTTACAGAAGTGATTCTGTGAAATTTTAACAAAATCATGTGAATGGGAGAACTGAAACAATCTTGTCCTGTATTTTCCCTGAGATGGTTCTGGGAGCTGAACCCTGCACTACTTTTCATTATTCTAAAAAGTCTTCCACCTTTATGTAAGTTTTATACATCATAACCGGTGGTTTTTTTCTTTTTTTAAGGAAAGTGAGCAAGCAGAAAAAATTAATATCAGCCTGGCGTTTTTCTTGTATGATCTTCTGTCTTTAATGGATCGAGGATTTGTGTTTAATCTCATCAAACATTACTGTAATCAGGTAGGCACCATGACTGAGATTGCATTCTTATGTGTTTTGTTCTGTTTGATTAGTTTATCCATCAAGATCCTTTGAGCTGTGTTAAAGGTCTGGGTAAATTTCCTATTTCCTATTGCATATGCAATGATTTTAAAATCTCTTTTGATTTGTGATCTGCGGGAAAAAAACTGAGTGGAGGCAAAGACCCTTTTAGAAATGTCATAGCTTGCACTACTGCAAAACATCCATGGAACCACTTTTCTTCCCTTCTTTTTTTACTTCCCTTACCAAATAATACAGATCAACCTTCTGCTGTGTCCTACTGAGTGCTGTGAGGATAGTATTTAGATTTTGGGGAGTCATTCAAAATAATACGTCTTCTTGCTTTACAAGTCTCTGAAAATTTAAAATAAATGGTGATAGAGAATGTTGTTATGAAATTATTTGTTGTATTTGATGATGAGCATTTTCCATCTGTATGTGTGCAGGTCTGTCAGGTATCTCCACAAATTCCTTCACTGATGACATTGTTGATAAGAAGGGAAATTATGAGATCACTAATGTCCTGTGTTGCTTAGCAGGATGTTTTATGAGTTTACCACAGAGTCAGAAAAGCTTGGGTTGATTTTCATCTTTGTCTTAGGCAAAAAAAAAAAAATTGTACATTTTTGTTTTGAAAAGAGGAAAGAAACAATTTGTTATCTCTTCAGAAGTTGATAAATTAGCTGGGGAGCAGGGAGAGAGACATCATCACTGTCAAACAAAGAGCAGCTAATGTATGGAAACTAGTTAGGTAGAGTGAGCATTTTAATGCACACAGGGCTTCGTGTCTCTGTCCTTTTCAGGGAGCAGGATATTTCAGTACATGGTAATTTAAATAATACTAGCCCATCACTTGACACTTTTTTGTTTGTTTTTCCTAGCTTTCAAACAAGCTGAATTCACTCTCCACCCTGATTTCCATGAGACTTGAGTTCCTGAGAATTCTCTGCAGCCATGAGCATTACCTCAATCTGAACCTCTTCTTCATGACACCTGCATCTGCTCCAGCATCTCCCTCTCCCTCCTTGTCCTCCCAGGTGGTTGTCCATTAGATTGGTCGTGCATGAACATCACATGAAGCACATGTAGAAAAATACTTACACTGCACTGTATTCAAATACTTCAGTTAGAATCAGCCACTATTGGATTAGGGAGAAAAATTTCCCACTTGGGAAAAATGGACATAAGAAAGGCTACAGGAGTACTACTGCAAAACTTGAGGAGTTTAACAGGAGTTAAAGGTGAATGTGACACAGACACGTTCTACCCTGGAAATATGCACACAGAAAATGACTACTGGGATAGACACACCATGTCTAAAAGGAACAGAGCTCTGATAGGCCAGCTTACAGGCACACCCTTATCCCATCTACACACATACACAAATATGTATTGCAATATCTCTTTTGGAGAATTATGACATGCAGCAGTGCACACTTTCTGTGTGTTTGCTTTCTAATGGAATATCTTAATTCCCAGGTGGAAGTAGACGGTACCACTATCTGCAATTTAATAATTTAATAACACTGCAATTTTCAGCATCCTGGAAGAGTGGCTTTTTGTTGAGCCTTCATCTTGGTTTTTCCAGTAACAGTGTTCTTTTTGGGGGGTTTCTCCCCACCACAGTAGTACAGATCATGCTATGTCTTAGTCCTTGATTTCTCTGTGGTTTTTTTGAATAGTGTTCTCCTTTTTATTTGAACTTTATGATTTTCTGTTTGGAAACACTCAGGTATCCTGAGTGAGTCATGTTATCTTCATCATATCTCATTTCTCCAGAAATTTTTCCAGACTTGGAATTTATCAGACTTGGTCTGATGCTGACACATCTCTAGACTCCCTTAATGTCAGGACCTCCCATCATCTTCTCGGCCACAGAGTTCACAATCACATTAAAAAAAAAAATTGTTTGTTGGCATGTGACACACTGTTTTGCCAGTCTTGTGCTCTTCTGCTCTACATTCTGTGGAGATGGTTTCTTGCTTTTCTACAATGCAAACCCCTTGCTGAAGGCTGTTCACGTCTGTTTTCCACCCCAATGATCTTGCAGAGGTCAGGACTAGATTGAAGCATTTCAGTGCAATGATTGCCAAAAAGCTTGGAGGCAAGGGGATGGAATTGAAACTAAAAATGATGGGAGGTACAAAACCAGTCTGAGTAATGAAACAGTTAAAATTCGTGGTTTCTTTTTTGAATGTCATTGCCGAAGAATTGGTTGGATGCTAAGATGTGCTACATCTCATACCTTAATAAGGGTTGCCACAAGTTCATAATAGTAAATAATATTTTCTTGAAGTTTTTCCTGGTCCTAAAAGCCTAGTCCATCAAAGTCTTAGAGTTAGGTGTCACAATACTAATTGTTAACACTAATCCTGGATGCCAAAGAGCTAGAAATATGACTTTTCTGCTTACGGGGATAAAAAATATCAGCATAGTTCGTGTAACTAGTTCCAGCAAGCCACAGTTTGGCCAACACCAGTTTAATTAATCTTTCCTTCAAGCAATATCATCAGCTCTTTTCTCCTTTAGGAGTAACCTACAACGTGCAACCTGTGCAAATCAATAAGGCTTTTGTGGCCTTTGCATGATTTAATGGACTAGCTGACCACCCTTGCAGTAATTTTGGTCTGTCTGCAGGAATGCTGCCCAGCTTGAGTTAGACTTGCAGTAGAAATATGGTCTTGTGAATAAATCTTATGAAATTTTTTGAGAGAAGCCAAACTCACTTAACTGGGTGCCCTACACTTTGACATTATTTCACACAAACATAGTACAGCCAATGCCTGATTGTTTGAGGTTGAATGGGAGTGGGCCTAACTATATGGATACAAAATATGGGGCTGCTAAGAGACATAGGCTTCATTTGACCCAATATATTAGAAGATAGCTGCCACTGTGTAATATACTGATACTTCATGTGTTTGGGTTCTGAGACTATTCCCAGGTGACTGATAGAAATATTGGAAGGAATACTGAAGAATACAGATTAAAAGCAAAATTTGGTCTCATAAAACACAGTTGGGAGTAGTGTCTGAGACTTACACTCACCTGAGCAAGGGGCAAAAACATTCCAGGTGAACCTGTGGGACACACTTATGATTGGAGAAACTAAGACATTCACAACACATATATGGCAGCAACATTCCATTCCTGGGCTGTCTGTGTACCAGTCACAGCCATGTTAGAGCAGTTTGAAAGCTGGTCTAAATTATGCCAGCTGCCAGCAAGCTCAGACAAGGTTTTCTAGGCCAAAAAGGAACACTGTTCATTTGTCTTTCCTGACCTTACTTCCATACTACACATCATGGATGCTGAAGAACACATATAGCGTCTGACACCAAAGTCCCTCTTAATGTAGAGGCACTTTCTTGCTGTGTGATAGCTAATGGCTGCTCTGCAACAATATGACAAGAACGGACAAAATTCTGACTTTGTGTCCTGTCCAAACTAATGAATACAGGATAGGAATTTTGTATCTCAAAAGTGGAAAATGAGTTGCCCGCAGGGAATGGAAAGAGTGAGATTCCATCCTAGCAAGCAACTCTTTTGAAATCTGCTTTTAATTTCACACACAGATGTCTTCCTCCAAAATGTCCAACCTTCTTTCAAAGTCTGTGGTTTTTCTGTGTTAGAAATTTTATGTTAGCTACATTGACTGTGACTGTGATCTCCTTAGGGAACACTGGTTTTGGTGACCATTCTTTAACACTTCTCATATATTTCTGTAGAACTCCAGCTCCTGCTCTAGTTTTCAGGACCAGAAAATCACTAGTATGTTTGACCTCTCAGCTGAATACCGTCAGCAGCACTTCCTGACTGGCTTACTTTTCACTGAATTGGCAGCAGCACTGGACGCAGACTGCGAGGGGTGCGTATCTAATTTGCAGATTTTAAAATGGGATCGGGTCACACTGTTACTCTTGGCAAGGCCATAGTTTGACTCCAGGACAGTTTTGCTTCCCCCACTCTTTTCAGTGAGTCACTCTGTAACATAGCAATGACCCAGTCATGGTTTTTTCTGTGGTGTGTTCCTCCCAATGAATTAAAATATACTATTTGTGGTGGTAGTGTTGGCTGAACACACAGATTGAGAACACAAAATTTCAGTTGCTCTTTCCTCTAAAACACCTCTGTCTTTGTCTGAACTTAAGCATTTAGCTAAACTTTGGCCAGAGTTTGATTCTTTTTTTTAAGCATCTCTCTTTACTACAATGAATTTTTATGGGAAGTTTGAAAGACTTGTGTGCTCAGTGGCTTGGAGATATAAGATACCTATTGTTTGCAGAGAACATGAATCTCTGCTCAGAATGAAAGAGGTCATCACGTGCATATTGGTGTTTATTATTTGTTTCCTTCACCTCCTTTCTATTCATTAGGTCTTTGATTTATAAATGATTTGTGCATAATCCATGAAATGGAACTCATGGATGGTTTCTGTGTTAACAGGATTAGCAAGGTGCAAAGAAAAGCTGTCAATGCTATCCTTAGCCTGCTGAGTTCCCATGACCTAGACCCACGTTGCTCCAAAAAGGAGGCGAAGATTAAAATTGCAGCTCTTTACCTCCCTTTGGTTGGTATTATTTTGGATTCAGTACCACAGCTCCATGATTTTACAAGTAAGACCTTTTTGCCTTTGAATTTTTCAATTTCTAAGATGGACTTGTCTAAATAATTTATCAAATATAAAAGATTAGTCTAGTAAGGTTGAATATTTCTTCACTTAGAGGTAAACTGGATTTTTACAGACAAAAATTTCAGTGTCCTCACTTCATGAGGAAGTGATAGACCGGAGATATATCTGTAAGTATGCCTGCATATCTCTTAGTGTAGGTTTTTCAAAAAAAAGGTCTGCAAGAAATATTTTTCTCTAGATACACTTAACAGTAGCGAGAATACTGCTAGTGATACTGACATCATGTTACACCACAATTATAGAAATTGGGTTGTAGTCTCTTTTTCTATTGCTTTTTTCCTGCTATTGACATGATACCAAAATTAATTAATTAAATGTATGAACTTCAAAGAGTATATTTCTGTCACTGGTTCTGAAAATATTTTACATTTAAATGTTTTAATGAAAAACTAACTAATATGAACGTGTTTTTTATCACTTTCAAATGAGTAAGGTGAAAGCATTTACTACACACTGGCTAATTAGATCTCACACCATTCTTTTGATCTAAGTATTATCCTTATACCATAGATGAAAAGAGTTATTATGGAGAAAACCAGGTGTACCAATATGTCTAGGTTTTAGAGTGTCTTCCTTGGAGAATCTGTCACAAGAGGCTGTGATCCCATTCTGAACATGTGGGATCCAGCTGATCAGTCAGCATCTCCGAAAAACAGAACTTGCAAAACACAGAATGGATGTTCAGAATCAGACAAGATTTTTACAAAACCTAGGTATAAATAACTTCATTTGCTGAAATTGATGTCAAAACCCAGCAGGGAATAGAAGCAGTATGGTGCCTGAGATAAAATTTGTCTTTAAATCAACAGGCGATACTGGATCTGTCAGCTCTTAGCAGACTTATACTTTGTTAAGTATTAAGAAATGATGTCTAGTTTCTGTGCTTATCCTCCTAACTGAAATTAACTAGAACTGGATGGTTCCAAGTCTTACAAAGCACTGGCTTGGCTTTGAATTCCAGAGATAATCTCATGTTTGTTACCACTTTTTATGTATTTTTTTGTATTTGAGTAATTTGGCAGTCTTTGCAGATGGTTGCAATTTCTCTTGCTAATGCTGTGCCTCTTTCATTGCTTGATACATTAGCCAGACAAAAAATATCAGGGATGGAAGTGCCAATTATTTTTCTAGGTTACAGACCGATGGGAAACAGTGACATGTGAGCAGAAGCAACAGGGTTGCTCCTGAAGTTCCAATGGGATATTTCTAATTTAGTTTCAGATATCCGCAGCGGAAAGGGACGCACAGGAAACCCAGAAGAAGAGCAAGAGTCTTCAGGTGCAATCAACCAAAATGTGGCCATTGCCATTGCAGGCAGTCAATTCAACATCAGGAACTCTGGAATACCTCTGGTATCACTGGTGTGTTCACTGCTCTTCCAATCTCCTTTCTTCTATCTGTTTTCATTTTCCTTTTTTTTTTCTTCCTTTTATCCTTTCTAGCCACTAATAGCTATAGTCATGAAAAACTGTATTTTTGTTTCCTCCAACCCCAACAGAGAGGGCATAGCCCTTCTTTCACCTTCTCCTATTGTCATCTAGTTATTTAATTGTTATTTTACCATACATTGTTCACTTTTTTCTCCCACATGCCTATTTCCCTTTCCACACCAAACCTAGACATATTTCCAGATCAGCAAATGCCATGTGGCAGACTCACAGTTCCAGTCTTACCTGAATCCATGGATCTAGGATTCAGATGCTTCTTTGTCTCTATGTATGGTCCTTCCAAATATAAATATAAATATAAATATAAATATAAATATAAATATAAATATAAATATAAATATAAATATAAATATAAA
>VZUI01058337.1:0-36875 GCA_013401135.1 Cettia cetti
CTCTACTCCACAGAACTGCATCTGTTACTCCAGAAGGATTCATCTGGACTGCTTCTAACACCCTGACCAACAGGGTGTAAGGTCACGTCCCTGACTCTGTCAGGGGTTTTCTAGGTTTTTTTGTTTGTTTTGATTGCTTGTCTTTCTGTACTACTACGTTTGTATTTTTAATATTCCTAGTAAAGAACTGCTATCCCTATTCCCAAAGCTTTGCTTGAAAGCCCTTAATTGCAAAATTATAATAATTTGGAGGGAGAGTGGATTACGTTCTCCATTCCAAGAAAAACGCCAACTTTCCCTAGTAGATCCCTGTCTTCCTAAACCAAGACGCCTTCATAAACCAAAATCAATGCAATCAGATAATGGCAGTCACTTCATAGCAGGAATAGTACAGGAATGGGTGAAAACTGAAGGGGTACTGTGAGAGTTCCACTCCCCTTACACCATATCCACAAGCCAGTGGGATAGTAGAAAGGACAAATGGTCTCCTAAAATGGTTTTTGAGACTTCAGGATCCAAAGTGACCTGATCAACTGTGGGGCACTGTGACCTATGGAGTGTAAGTGGATGTCAATGACTTACAGCATTACTACTCCACGACACCTACCACGCCTTCTGGTAACAAAAGGTCTGATGACCCCTGGAACCCCATACATTTTCCTGGTCAGCCTGTACTGGTAGGCCTGCCAGCTATCATGGAAGTCCTTCTGGTCTTAAAGGCCCCGCTGAACACGTATGCATGGGTAACCACAGACACCCATGGCAGAGAACACAAAAATAACACCTGATGGATTATTCCTTCGTTCTAAAACTGGTCCAAGTAAAACTGGTCCGAGTTTTCCTTTCTCTCTCCTTCTACATGTATTCCATGCAAAAATGTGGCTATGAGAAGATGAAGATTTAAGCAGTTCTTCACTGCAGTGATTGTTTGTACATGTTTTTATCTTAATACATTTTGTGATATTTATATTTGTATGTGTTTTGTCTCAGTAGTTTTGTAGCATGTGTATAAATGTTACAAGCATTGTTTTGGGCTGTTTATGTCTCCTCTCTGGTTGCCACAGCAGGTGGAAAAGATTCCTTCCTGAGTTTAGCTTGGAAGCTCAGACAGGATTTCATATGATTATGAAATCAGATTTGTATATCCCTTCCTACCTCCTCAGAGCAAAATATAAAATTACTTTGAATTGAGAAAGAAGTGTAGTTTATGCCAAAGGAACCACATATAGTAGTGGAAAACAATGTATGAAGCGTGATCGTACCGAGGAGGGGATTGACAGAGACTGAGGTGGCAGCTGGAAAGTTTTCTTCAGCTGTAAGCAAAGAAATCCCAAGTGGTTAAGATGTCAGAAGAAAGGATTTCAGATTTGAAACCAGTGAAGGGTTTAGTAAGTTAGGAAGGTATTTGGTTTGAACCCAGGATCCTGTCTAGAAAAATAGGCCAAATAGGTAGGAATGGCTCGAGTTTTTGTTACACCTTTAATCCAAGGCAACTGGACTACTTTGTAGTAGAACTTTTACTTGATGTAACTTTCCCATGGTGTGCCCTGATATTCCCCGTTATCCTGGCATTTGGATCTCTGGCATTGTAATAAGATAATAGACTGTAATATGGACCCTGGGGATCCCCCTGAAACCAGTTTGGTGGAAGGGATAAGGGTGGTAATAGAGGAAAAGTGTCTTTGTTCAGGTTACAATGATATCTGGACTTGTAAGGTTATCAGGACCAAAGTGTAAGGCAGCCTAACTGTTGAAAATTTGCCTTATCTTAAAGGCTTGTATTTTTTTATGAACTGTGCAATCACATTGCAATAGAGAATCTTAAATTGGACTCATTAAGCCATTTTGGAGCTCAACTTACAAGTCCAGATAGTATAAAAAATAATTTTATAAAACTGTCTCATCTTCTATAAGTTGTTACTAAATGGGCAAGGAATATATGAAATGCTGAACCTCACCAATAGGGAAATGCTGTTTTAAGAAGCACAAGCAAAAGTAAAGAAAATTGCCAACCAGTCTGCTGAACTCTCCAATCATTGCAGCTGAAGGACTAGTTTCATGAACTCTTCCCCCCAGATCCTGATTAGCATCTTTCTTGCCATCTCTGGAACTCACAGGAGAGGGATGATGGCTTGCATAGGGTGGAATCCCTATACTGACTGGACCTATATTTTTGATTATTGAAGTAGCAATTTTCCAATGTATGGTTTGTTTTTTTTTTGTACACTTTTCCTCTTTTTCCTCTCCTTTTTTTTTTCTCCCTCTCTCTGCTAGGTTAGAATCCCACTATTGCCACCACGGAAGAAGATCCCATTTCCCATTGTTCTGGTCCCGGTCATTGTTTTGAGCCTCAGGGTTGTGTGAGAAACTGGAGAAAATGATTACTGGCTTAAAATAACTGAAGGGATGGGGGCAGGGAATGTCCTGCATAGGTGGGATGGTGCACTGCTCCACCCCCCATGCCCCTGAAGCCTCTAGTCCCACCCCAGAATGGCTATTAGCCACTGGCACACCAAAAGCCCCACCAAAGGGGGAATGCCCTGAAAGACCAGAGCAGATAAAAGTAGTTGCATAGGCACATGTGGTCACAGCCCACTGTTTGAATTTGAAATCACACTGTAATTCAAGCAATGATTTTTAATCTTTCACTCTTCCTCACCTCATTTCTTCTTCTCAAAATCTGGGTAACTTAGAGTTGGATGGTTTGGAGTTTGCTAAGCCGATGCTTTGTGAAATGCTTGATTTTAATTGAATGTTGCTTTAAAATTTGCCAAGTACCCTTATTTTGCAAAGTTTGTGAATAAAAATTTGTTGTTTAACCTCCTGAGAATGTTGTCTCATTTCTCCTGTGTACTGCTTTGGGTATAAAAAAAGCATAAAACACTCGTTGAGCAGTATCCGGGACTTTACAAGAGACAGTATAAAGAAGCAGCTCAGTTGTGTCATGGTCTGGCACTACATGATCATTTGGGATCTTAGCAAAGCCCAGCCCAAATAAAAGTCTGCCAGTAGCAAAATGTAAGCATAGTAGAGGGGAATTAAAAGTACCAGACCAACAGTTGCTCATTAATCAAAGTAAACAAATTCAGAAGCAGCCAAAGTAACTATGTTGCGCCCTCATTATTTTATCCAGATAGTTAATTGTTATAGTTCATTTTACCAAATTAACTAATTGTAAGGAAGAGTAATGTGAACCATTCAGACACTGGAAAGAATCTTCCCCAGGGTGTTGTGTTAAGTCTCATATCAGGTCATCCTCTGGGACAGGTTACTTCTGTAACACGTTTGGTTTTGCACACTTCCTTTACCTTATGGCTGCCTTGTGATAGTGCTTTGCTAAGCAGCATTTGCCGTCTGTAGCTCCAGATGGTTGCAACCAGCTAGGCTGATCCTGTTCCATCCTTGGCTGACTTTGGTTAAGGGACAGATGGCATGTCCCCTCTTTTCTTGTCTTTACCTCCTTGACAAAGTCTATTGTTTTATTCTGCTCCACACAAAAATCACAGGTCAAAACATGCAAGCTCTGTTGTGTTCAGTGTGATTAAGCTCAACCTAATCCTGGTCGATTTTTCTTGCTTTGAGACTTCCTTGGGGGGAAAAAAAAGTTATCAATCATGGTCTTCATATGCCTGAGAAGATGTTTTTATGCCCCAGTTGATCTTAGCAGGTTCTCAGAGACCCACTGTGATAATACATGACTTCTAGGAAGCCTATAGAGAAGAGGATACTTTGCTTCCATTTTTCCTGCTGTTCAGCTATTCATATCTTGGCACTTACGTGTCAGCAGGTGCATAAAGAGCTGTGCTGTGCCAATGCCAAGACTGGCCCAGAGGAGAGATTTCTTACACTTGCAATATTTTTTGGGCTGTCCATCATAACCTATTTTTTTTCCTGGCCTCTGTGCACTAGTCAAATAGTCCAACCTTATTCTGAGCAGGCACCAATGGCTGTCGTAACAGATGGACAACTGTGCTGGAAACCAAGAAACTATGTACTGTGTGCACACTGAGCGAACAGTTTGCTGGTTCAGGTCATGCACATAACTGGCTGGCCAAAGTCTGCATGTCTGTGTTAGAACAAGGTGCCATTGATTAACTGCAAACATCAATTTTAACTTTCTAAAGTCAGAAGCTAATGAAATAACTTATGCCTACATTATTACACACACTTGCAGGATGTGCTGTGTTCACCCCGTATTTCTTTCACTGACCCTCTGAATGAGCTGTAGGATCATGAGCCACATCAGTTTGGATGTAACTGAATGCTTCCCTTCTATCTAGTGAAAGTTCTATCTTTTGGCTCTCAAAATTTAAAATTGAATTTAGCATTACTGTTTAGAGATCCCCTGTAAATCATCACTGAAAATCTCCTGGCCCAGGTATTTGGTTTAACTGCTATGAACAATAAGTTTTTTTTGTTACTAGAAAAGTATGAATCAAATTCAAGGTAAGAAAGCAGTAATTTTCTTTAATTAGAAAATTACTTACTTGCCACAGCTAAGGTAACTAACACTATTATTTCTGTACATTTTTGTGGGTTTGTATTGTCTTTGCCTTTCAGACATCAGAATAACTTGAAAGAACACGTGAAGACTTTGGCAAAAACTTAGCCTACTGTAAACTTTATCTGATCCATTTGTCCTGTCCTCAGTCTACAGGAAATAATGGCCTTTTTCAGGGCTCCTAGTAAATAGTCTCTGAGAAGAACTAAGCCAAATTTCATATTCATGACTGAGCAGGATACTAGACCTCTTTCCTGTGGATCCCAGTCCACAAATTGTGTGAAAAGTCATCAAAGGTTTTTTTGGGTTTTTTTTAAATGCTGTTTTGGTGGCTGACACAGAAAAGCGCAAATATGAATTTACAGTCTTCTGTTCAGGAGTGGATGTTTCATATTGATATGTTGTATGAATTCCAAGTGATATTTTAGCTGATTTTCTGATTGTTTTCCATCCTGTTTGTGGAGAAACATTATTTATGTGCCACATTTGCTACTAAAGTCTAATATTCACTTGTAATTTGGCGACAGGCATGTAAGTCAAAAAAAGAGATTTTTTTCCTGGCTAAAAGTTAAGGGAAAAAAAAAAAAAAAAGGGAAAAGTTAAAACCTCAGTGAATGCAAAGAGTAATCTAGATTCAAACTGTTGATTATAACAGTATTTGGTTGAAGAACAATAATGCCCATGTCTATCCCTAAATCTTTTGCTGAGCAACCCATTTTGCTATCTAAAGAACACAACTAGTTTTTCAGAAACATACATTTAAAAATGTCTTGTCTTTTTTTTTTCTCCTTAGTTTGTTGTGACAATGTTTTGGAGCATCTATATCTATGACAGAGAACTGGTTTATCCCAAGCTGCTTGATAATTTTATACCAGCATGGCTAAATCACGGAATGGTGAGTAAAGTAATGCAAACACTTCCTTGCATAAACAAAAGTGTAAGACACTAATTTCTCTGTGCATGATTCTGCATACTTTTGGTGCTAATCCCCTCAGAAGTGATTAAGGAACATGATTTGCAAGGAAGAATAACGTCTTTCCTTCCTTGACTCCTGGAGCCATATTTGAATCCTTATTAGGTTGAAACTGGAGATTTGAACTTATGTGTCCTATATCCCAGGCTTGTTGTGGGGATTATACAGCTCTTTCCTGTATAAGGTAGCTTTCACAGAGAAATGTCACTGTGGTCATGAGGAAGAGACTGTTCCATAAAACTGAAGTCCTGAATTTGACAAATCTTGCTCTAAAATGACAGAAACACTTGATTGAATGTTTCTTTACCAGTCCACCGAAGTATAATTCGTGATTAAAGCCTTTTGGTTAAAATGCTTTTTCAAAAAACTCTACTTTTTGGACTTGTGTGTTTTTAGAAAAATAACTCCAGCACACCAAACTTATGTAGCAGAACCTGTATCTGAATATTTTTAATAATGTGGAATTATATGTATCAATGCAAAGCTCAAAAATTGATGCATTGGTAATCATAAAGGTAGTTTCTTGAGAAGAAATCTGACCTTTTAATCCCTCTCTGCTATGTCAAGTCAGGCATCCTTTCCCTCAACCATATGTTTAAATGCCACGGGAAAGTTAAGGCCACAATTTGCCATCAGGTACTTTCCACTGTTTATGCAGCATTTGGAGCTGAAAAGAGTCATGTTTGCTTCTCTAGTTGCATCTGTGCAAAATGTTTCATTATTACTTTGTTTTCCTCAAGATGTAGCAAACCATTTGGCACTGCTGCCCATCAGTAGACATCAGCAGAATTCGTCCTTCCGGGTGTGTGCACTTTATCACCACAGCAGATCAGAATTTGTCCACCCACCATTGCTGTGCTTGATAGATTGGTCTGTTGTGGAGAGGGGCAGATGACACTGCCATTTATTTGTTCCCCAGATTTTGAGTCAAAGGAACAGTATGAGAGTTGTTACTGACAAGAGGAGCATAAGCTTCTGCTGGATACTGTACTGTTTTATGATGTTTTGAAAGGAACAGCGTGATACTATGTGTGTCTAGAGCTGAGGAAAGAGTCCGATAATTCCTGCTATGTTTGTTCAGGCTGTCCTCTCTTGAGCTTTGAGGTTACAAACAGAGCACTTGCAAACACTGCCAAACCATGCACATCTTGATTTTTCCCCACAACGGATCAGTGCCAGCTCTGATGACAGTTCTTTCAGGTGACATTCCATATACTGGAAGTGCCTAACCCATAACATTTTTCATGAATGTACATTGTGAAGCAGTTGGCAGCAAATGGCCACAGGTATTCAAGAAGTCTTCTCGGTGCCATAACTAAAAGACAACTCAAGCTCATGTTGCTTTGTAGAAATGTATACTTAGTGAAATATGTGAAGAGGGTTTTTGTTTGAGATTTTTGGACATCACAGAGTTTGCTGAAATGTATTGTATCCATGTATTTTAGACTTTTTTTTTTTCAACTTGAAATATTGTAGAAGGCATTTTTGAAAGACTTTTGTAAAGGAATTGGTCTCTGTGTCAGTCTCCATTCATCCAAGTGTTCTTCAGTTAGATCACAAGGGAAGCTTATGGCTATGGGGCTTTTCACCACATTGAGCACATTCTTTCTGATGTTTTATCCATCATTTTATCCTCACCAGCTTTCATGCTAATAAATTCTGATGCATGGCTCATCATAGTATGAAAGGGTTATTAAGCTACCTTGAGAATGTTTGCACGTCACTTAGTAGTAGTTAAAATTTTGACATGGCAAATTTTAGAGAATATGATAGAGGCCCACTTGGTGAAAGGGTAGGACCTCAGGGAATACAGTTTAGAAAAGTCAGGATCCCTGCTTTATACCAAAAGAGACATTTATTCCCATGTATTCCTGCACATTTTGATAGCAGTTGTGCGCATGGAATGATAACTATTCTGAAAGCAAGGGTGGCCATGCTGGGGCCCAACATTGCACAACAAAACTCACACAAGAGACTCCTCTGTCATTGAGAGGTGGATTGTTTAGATTCTGTCACATTGCTGATTAATCCCACTTTCATGTGAGCTTCCCCCAAAGTATCTGGTACAGCTCCTAAGGATCTGAGGTCAAACGTTACTTAACCTGTGAATACTCTATCCAGAATTTTTTCACAGCAGTTTCCCCAAAATATTCCTTTAACACACACACACACACACACAAAAGAAAAAGAAGAAAAAGTGAAACTATACATTCTGCACAGTAAAAAAGCCCTCTACTGTATGGTCAGCTTTAACAACTTGCTGAAGTGTCAGCATCAACCAGCAAAATCCATACATAGAAAAGGAGTGAAAATTGTGAAATCTGGCTGTAATAAAAGCTATCATATTTCCATTAGTAATACGGGCATGTATTAAAATATTTGAGAGTATTCATAATTTAGAAGCATTTTAAGGGAACTATCTTGTAGGCTCTGTGAAGAAATTGTTTGAAGAGCTCATCCAATTCAGTGCATTAACCCAGGAAAAAGTGTTTTGGGCTGAAGTGCCTGTGCTTTTTAGGCTTATAGTAATAAGTTCTAATTCTCCTTTTTCTTTTCCTCCTTTCCCAACCCTTATTTGTGGTTACAATACCATCTATATCTAAACCCCTATTTTATTGAACACACAGTAATGTCTTGTTAATACTCAGAGATACCAGTCCTTCATAGGTAGGTAAAGGGGTTTTCCTTAAAAAAAAAAACCACCCAAGAATTATAGAAAAAATTCCTTTCTAGAAATGGAAAACATGAAGGAAATAAATGTTGGAAATATGCAGTCCCATTAACAATTCAATTTTAATATTTTTAATAAAGTTTCATAGAAAAAGAGGAGAGCCTTATTGCTGTGCAGAAACTGTTCACCACAAAATTGCATATAGTTTCAAGAACATATTTCTATTACATATTTATTATTTATTTTTATTTATACACACACACACACACACATACACACACCCCCTGTAATAGTTACAAATATAATTCCTATATTTGGGAAAATCTGCATATTAAGTGGTGCTTTATGGTACCAGATAGTGGATTCATACACCTGTGAAAAGTATCACTAACAGAGTTGTACTGTGCCATAAAACTGATGTATTTACATCATCTCAGTCAGTTAATTAATCCATAACCAATGGTATCACTGTGACTTGATAAATGACCAGGGAAATCAATAGCAGGGTTGCTGCTGATTTGACCAACACAAGGATTTAATCTCTCTTTATTATCTGAAGGGGCACGTTTGAGTAGCTGAAGATAAGCTTCTGTCAGCAGAAATAATTACCTGTCTAAAGAGAGTTGTTGGAGAGTAGGGCTGTGTCTCAGCCTTGGTCTGTTTCTGAAGTGTAAAGTGCACTTCCTGGATTTATTAGTTATGCAGATGAATTCATCTTTGTGGGCTACAATTTCAGTTGCCAAATTACTGAACTCCTTCATGAAAGATGTCATTTGTTTTCTGGAGACTGTCTTGCAGTTTGGAACCATACCAGCTCATAATTCCAAAGGCATGTTTTCCATGGGAAATATTCTTTTCCATTTTCTGATGGCTGGCTATCTGATCTTTATGAGGAATTTTTAATTGAATACTAACCTTTAGTGTGTAAAACAAATGTGTCATAGTAGTAGGATTTTTATCAGTTCATTCCTTGCAACTTTTTGTGCTGGGACTGGTCAGGTAGATGCATGAATAACATTTGTGTTCAGAAATTATATTCTCTTCAGTATTAACACAGGCTGTAAAACTAGAGGTTGCCCCTATTCTAACCAATGCCCACATAAACAGATATGTAGACTGAATTAATTTAAGCTTGAGCATTGCTGATTTTGAGCCAGGTTACATGGCAGGACTGACTGCAGTTTGTGTCCAAGTTAGAATACCATTTCAGTAAGAGTCCTTCTTTGGTTTTTGCAGACACTGTCTCAAATTTGTTTTAAAAATGTGAATCATCTTTTGTTTGTGGGAAGGAAAGCAAAATACAGAGATAGAAATTACTTACTGAAGAGTTGAAATGCTCTGGAGGTCAGAAACAAAGTAATGTCTTCATATGAAGACCCTAGAGGAGAGGTCAGGAAGCGGGGAAGAGAAATATGCTCTGCAGCTGTGGAGTTGGAAAAATTATTATTGTCTGGGTTCTGTGCCACTGCAGTCTATATAAGCTCTTCCAGTTTTGTACTCTGTTATTTTTTTCAGCTGCTTTTGGGAAATGGGAACCAAAGCATTTCTAGAAAGACTTACCCTCTGTCCTAGTATTTAAGAGAATGCACAAGAGCTGGGACAAATAGTGGAAAAAGACAAGTTGTGGAGAGGAGGGAGCCTATTCAAGAGATATAACTCTATTTATTTATAAGTTGTCTCTCTTTTCTTATCACTAACTACTCATCTAAAAAGTTGAGCCCACCGGAGAGTGGTACAAAGTCACGCCAACCACCTCTCCAGTTGTTTGTCCTGGCAGCCTTGTCCTATATCTGGTGGCCATGGCTTGTGTGTCTTTTTGTTTTAATGGTGGAAAGGACATAATCCTGTTGGAGTCAGTCCGGAGGAGGGCCACAAAGGTGATTAGAGGGATGTAACACCTCTTCTATGAGGAAAGGATGAGAGAGTTGACATTGTTCAGCCTGGAGAAGTGTTGGCTCCAGGGTGACTATTCCAACCTTTCAGTACCTGAAGTTGTCCTTCAAGACACCTGGAGGGACTTTTTACAAGGATACATAGTGACAGGACAAGGGGGAACGGCTTCAGACTGAAAGAGGGCGGGTTAGTTAGACATTGGGAAAAAAAATCTTTCCTGTGAGGGTGGTGGAGCACTGGAACAGGTTGTCCAGAGAAGCTGTGCATGTCTTGTCCCTTGAAGTGTTCAAGGCTGGGTTGGATGGGACTCTGAGCAATCTGAGCTAATGGAAGGGATCCTTCACTATGGCAGGGTGGTTGGAACTAGATGATCTTTAAGGTCCCTTCCAATCCAAATCACTCTGTGATTTTATGAAAGTTGCTTTTCTGGTCTAAATCTTTTTTCCCTGATGGTTTAACAAGGACAATAGAAAAGGCATGCAAAAATAAAAATCCATAGTGAACTGAACATAAAGATTGGGATGTCCAAAACTGATGAGTTATTTGACAAACCCATCTCTCCATTATTCACTGGTCAGTTGCTACACAGTGGTGACTCTGATGTATGAACAAGGAGATAGTCTTTTTTTCATCAAGGTGAATGTATACCTAAAAACCCTTTTCAGAAATTGCTAATTTGAAGCCGTGCATTTTACTCCTCGGAGATGCTTTCCTAACACAGCACATCCTATGGATGGGCTCTGCTTGTAAAATGTACTGCACCTTCATAATGCTTCCTGCTTCTGCCTAGAAGATATTTACATTTCTCTGGAATTTTTTTCTAAATCCAATTTAAGTGTTTCAAGGATATTACAACTCATGTGCTCTTCTTAATTTATTTACAATATTTTCACATGTTAGGTGTGAAAAAAAATTTCAGTACTCCAGGAAGGCGTTTCCTTTTTTTTACATAAGTTGGAAGGTTTTCTGATAAAAATCAAGGAAAATTTTAAATTTAATTTCTAACAGACTAACCACTCCTAAATGGCTATTATTTAAACATCTATCTGATGGAAAGAATAGCAATTGAAGCTGTTTGCCTGGGGACTGACTCAGGATATTTGCAAAACCCATGAAAATAATATTGTTGAATTTGTACACTTCTTGCATGTTCATGCTGCAGTTACGTGGCTCTGTCTGCTATCGCTCCTCATTATCTGGCAGTTCCACCACTGGAGTGTAACTACAGCAGTATCAATTATCTCCCTGCTCTGGGGAGAAAACAGCACCAGCTTAAAAGATTTTTTTATTATTATTTTCTCTTACTTATGTGAAGAGCTTGGAAATTGGTGGTATGTCAAAACCTGTGATAGCATAGCACCTGAAAACTGAGAGAAGCTGCTAGGGTGAAGAAGTCCAAACTGTCTAAATGGCATCCTCTGGAGGCATTAGGAAAACCCCTTTACCTAACCGTAACAGCACAGCAGTTTTTGTGAAGTGGGAAGCTGGCCTTAACCATGATACATATCTGCCAGAGAACACTCATCAGGGTAAGGTGAAGACAGTTTTTTAACTGAACACAGATGCTGAATTTTTTCGATTGTTTGCTATTTCCACTAATCTGGAGAAAACCCACACAGAGGCTGCTCCTGGTATAAACGTCCCTAAACCTTAGTAACAAGGAACCTTTACTAAAATGTCTTTGAGCACTTAGTAACAGCAAAACTTGCAAGCCCTATTCTTGGTGTGAACATTGAAAAGGAAAAGCCCGAGAACTGAAATCCCCAGATGAAATAATCTCTTTAGAGAAGTTTAACCACCTTCTATTGACAAGGTCATGTAACTCGACCTGCTTGCAGAGATCATGAGAGCATCTACTGTCACCATCACGTTGTGGAGTTACTACAAAAGGGAGAGAGCCAGTGAGAGGGCACAGAAAGGGAGGTTAGGGAGAGATGGTTGAATGAGAGGGAAGTCAGGCGGGAGGAAAGAAATGAATTAAAAAGTCAGCTGATGCTATTCCAACTCCTACCTAGGAAAAAAAAAGAGAAAGGAAAAAGAACAGATGAGGCAAGTGAATAAAAAAGGAGCCACAGAATAATGTAGACAAGCTGGACGAGACTCAAAATGCTAAAGAGAACTTCAGGGAGGAGGAGGAAGAGAAATGAAATTATGAGTATGTTGAAATTAAGTGAAGAGTATGTTTTCTTGCATCTCTTCAGTCAGGAGGCTTCCCTGACATGTATTAGTTTGAGGAATTGAGAGCAAGGAAATGGCTTATGGATGCTGCTATGAGGAGGGGAGTTGCTTGATGTAGGTTTACAGGTCAGGTAAAGTAACATTTGCACACTGATATGCCAGGAGCTTCAAAAACCAGAAGAAGTTTAAGATTAAAACCACCCACAACCATGCAAGAGTAGGGGGTCTGTGTTCATATAAAACTTAACTGTGTGACATCTGTAGAATGACATTGCTGTCTTTGCGTCTGTCTATATTTTTACCTGACAAGGCTGTACATTATCTTGTTCCTCTGTTTGACTCTCAAAACTAGAGTCTTGTGTTAAAAAAACCCTTATTTTTCCATATCAACTGTGAAATGTGAAATGCACTGCATATTGAAACAGATGCAGTTTGCTGAGGGTTGCAGGTGAGCTGGAAGGTCACATATTTGAAATACCAGAGGTAAGGAGGTGTTCTGTCTGTGTTTCAAACTGCGCTGCTGTAACAGCCAAAGCTAGGTGTAACTCTGGAAGTAGTAGTTATGCTGATAGTAACAATATTAATAATGAAAGCTTAAACACAGATTTTCAGCTGATGTCACTCATACAAATGTTTGTTAAAGTGATTACTATGGGCACAAAGCAAATAACCAAAGAAAAACCTCAAAAGGACACATGAAGGGATCCTTAGCCTTTCTCTGAGCGTGGAGTGCTGAGCTGTTTCCTAGAAGCAGTTTGGCCCTGGACTGCTAGGTTTGTTTGTTACACCAGCAGTGATGTGGGATGGAAGTGCATTTGGTTCACTCACATAATTTTCACAATATTAGGAATGCTGGTTTTGTTTTAACATTCACTTTTTGTGCAGCTTATATTGCTTGCCGTAGGCACTGCTGGAGCTGTGCACAACTCTTTTGTAATGCCTAAAAAATATTTTAGGCATTACCATTTTCTGGTGCTGCTGCACCATTTATCAGATATATAGTTACAGGTTATAAATGTAAATAAATCTTCAACATTAAAATCAGTGCAAAATGCATTAACAAGTGGTATGCATTTTCAACAAAAATATATGTGCTTTCTTCTCTCTGCTAAATCAGATACTTGTTTTATTCTTTAACAGAATAGATTTGTGGTTTGTTCCCTGAGTTTTTTTTCCAGAAAACATAGGCAGATAGTAGAGTCAAACATTATGGGATAGATTGTTATGATTAATGAGTATATTCTAAGTCTTTTATGAAGAAAAGAGAACATTTCACTGGAAAAAATTAATGTGTTGGAGGAGGATGGGTTGTACTGAAGAAGGTTTAATAAGTCAGCTGCCAGCTACAAGTTATGTGATCTAAACACTCCATATGTAAGTTTTCCTGGAGGCTATCACAATGAAGAGCTTTGTCTCCTTAGCAGATCTTGCAAACACGAGGAAGGATGCAAAGATCTCTTTGAAGATATAACAGTTTAATAAGCATTTATTGTTTACCTTTATGTATTTAAGGGACTATGTTCTGCCTTATGATTACAGTAAAATGCAGTGTTATGTACCCTTGGACACACTGGTTACCATTAGCACCCAGATAAGAGTTAAATTTTGCATACAGTAAAAGTGGGACTTTACTGTATTGTACCCACTTCACTAAACTGTGCTGTTAGTGTTCACACATGTGGCAAATATGACTTATTCAGACCACAAATATTTTGCAGCATTCCATGGTATCTCATTTATTTGTTTAATGTGCCACTATAGCAACTGAATTCCATCCTTTTAGATTCTTTTTTTCACAGACCTGTGATCTACTTGATTGAAGCTTGGCAGACAGCTTTTCCTTCAATTGAAGGCATATGTACTAACTCAGTGACCAGATTTTTACCTATTTATCATTGTTGGAAAGTGGATTATTTCACATGGACACAATACCAGGAGAATCAGCAGACCTGGTGAAGGGAATCTGAGCCCAAAAGCTTATATGCTTTTTCCAGCCCTTGAAGTTGATGGAATAAAAAATACTGCTTCCCCCTTATCCAGAGATCATTATTGCTTCAGGAAAACTAATACAAGGAAATATTTTGACATTGTTTTTGTAGAAAATTACCACTTTTTAGAAGTACGTTTTTTCTTTGTTAAATGCTGTCTTCTATGTGTCTTTGTATTTGGAAACAGAGATCATTTCTGCAGAAGTAATTTCATATTCAGATGATTAATGTGTTGAAATAGTGCCACAGCAGTAATGTTTTATACATGCTGATAGGCAGAAATCAAGAATTTGGGGACAAACTTGGGACCTTTGCTCATGGAAGACTGTAAGTTTTACCATAGCCTGTTATGTTCAATCCCCATATTTTAATATTTCCCACATAGATGCAAGTAAGTAAAAACAGTGTACATTTTTAGTAACTCCTCAAATGCAAGAGGCTCAAACTCAGGATGTAGCATGGAGGATGTTTTTGACAGATGTGTAAGCCATTGCCATTAGTTATGCAGTTTTGCAATTGTCCCCTCTACCTTTGGACATTTACATAAGGCACCCAAGTTCCATCCTGGTGCTCTACTCAGGAAAAGCCATAGCCTTTCAGAGGTGCCTTGTTTGTGTCAGGACCATGAGTCTGACTAAGGTGACCCTTGCCCTCCCTCTGACATCAGAGTTATCTGAGCAGGAAACAGCTCTAACCATGGAGAAATAGCAGATGGTGTGGAGCATCTCAAAGAGGCAAAAGGCAGACCAGGGGCCAATACATGATTTGCTCTTTCATCTCCATTGCAGTATTAACTGGTACCATTCAACTCTTCACAGCTTGCTTTCTCTTCAAAATAAGGAATGCTGCATGTCTGAAGTGCTGCTTAAATCTTTATATTTCTATTTTTATTCCTAGATCTATTTTACTAAACAATCTGGGGGAAATTTTGTAGTGTTTGATCAAAAGCATTTTTTATAAGTCTTCATTAGCTAGTGCCTCTGTTTTGTGGGGCTTTGTGGTGGTAGTTGGAAAAACACTGCTGTCTGTCAGAGGGTTTATGGTACTGTGCCTCTGTTTCTGGGTGTGAAGAGTCCCAGGCGGGGCTGGCCTGCTGTGCCAGACCAGACTGCCTGTGCCTGCCCTCTGCTCCTTACCGTGCTGGAGCTTGCTGAGACCTCTGAGGGATTTCCCATTCATGTGCCTCAGCATCCCATTCATTCAGTTACAGTGAAGAGATGAATTGCCTGCTGCAGACTCCTCTGAGGTTCATGGATGCAAATGCATCTAAGAATTAGAGTTGGTATTGTCCGTTCTGCTGCACAACATAAATGGCCTCTACTATAAATAATATTACTCATGGTTATGTACAAATTTAGTGCTCCTGGTATATCATAAAAGTTCTAGACTGACATGAGGCATGCTATAGAAAGTCAAATATACTTAGAAAGGAAATTCTTCTTTATAAAAATGGCTGTAACAGTCAAATCACATCTTTCAGTTTATTTCCAACAGGAAGAAATTTTATATGCTTCTTGGGGCTTTTAGCTTTTTATTCTGTTACTTTGAGCTTTACCAGCTTTCTATAAAGCCAGTATACAGGGTTTCCAACTTGCTGAGTCACTGCAATGCACATTTTTGTGGCTTCTTTTGCAAATGCAATATGTAATGTAGATTTTTTAATGTACTATTTATGGGGAAAAGAAAATATGTACATTGGCCTACCAAGCTTCATATTTTAAGGCAGTTTTTAAAATAAAAGAATAGGAAATTATATAATTTTCTATTAAGGAATCATCCATTAAAAGTGTCTTTTTGCTAACACACAGATTTACTGATGTCTTCATTAATAAACAAATCTTTGTTGGCTGCAAGTTGTTTAAAAATTCATACAGCTGTAAATCATGTTAGAAGATGAATATACATATTCTTAGATCAGAGACTAAGGTGGATGGCATTTTCGTCTCTGGTTCTGAAGCAGAGGAATGAAAGATGGAAAAGAAGAGGGAATTTGAAGGAGACAGCAAATCATGTGTCAGAAGCTAAGAGAAAAAGTGATAGCCTTATAGATTGTTAAGGAGGAGAAGACAGAAAACAAAGTAGAGGAAACTAAATGCTGAAATAAAGAGGTGCTAATAGTAGTCAGCTGGAGAGAGCCATAGAATGTGGAGGTGATAATTGTGTGTACTGTACTTCACTAAGAAAAAGCTTGAGAGAGAAGTACCCAGTATATGTTGAAAATTGCATCCATAGTTTATTTAGACCAACATGCAAAAATTTAGCTGCATTTGGTTTCTTGTGACCACTGTTTTTGCAGAACAGTTCTCTTTTTTCAAGCATTTTTATGCATGCAGAAACCAAAAGAATGCAGCTTTGCACACTTGGTGACTCTACTGTCGCCAGAGTCTTTGGGTCTTTGTATCTCCCAGTTGTTTGTCTGAACACTGTGCTACTGAGCCTCCCATCGTTTTATTCTCCATGACATCAGTTTGGTAGGATTACTGTATATAGTAAATCTTTGGTAATGTATTTATCATGCATGTATGTATATAGTGTGTATATATAGTGTATGTATAGTGTTTGTGTGTATATATGTCTATATACACACAGCCACACCCACACCATACATAGAGAGAACTACATAATATGTATTGCCATTCAGCTATTAATAATTATATTGGTAGATAGTACCGTTTTAAAAAATGTCTATAATTCTATCTAAGGTGAACTCTTTTGATAGACACAAAAGATGTTTAGTCCTTAAATTTCTTTCAGCCTAAATGAATGGACAGGTAAAGACGGGCAGAAGAGAGTTAGTATTTTCCCCATGTTACAGGGGAGAAATAAAAACATGGAATTTGTGGCTCGCCTGAAGCTACAGGCAGTTTATTAGATTGAACTGCAAAGTGAATCTGTGCTTGATTCATTAGTCAGTACTTTTGTTAAGAAATTATTTACTCTCTAAAAATCAGGCAAAGACAACAAATTCATAGTGAATAAATGAGCATTCACTTGGATTTCAAACTTACGCTCTATTGGAAGGAAGAAGTGACTCAATTTTTGAACAGGGAGATGTTGCTCTAAATCCTGCTTCACTTAGTTACAATAGGCGTTTCATTATTTTCGTTTTGTTTATATCACTGGAAGTACAGGTTTATCTCACCAACTGCTTTTGTGTTTATGTTTTCTTTTAGTATAGTAACTACTGACAACTTATTCCAAATAATTTGATTTTGGGTGTACCTTTTCTCTGTAAGGAGGAAAATCCCTTAGGTTTCCATTCCTTCTCAGATGATGATTGATCATCATGAGAAGTGATCCGCTGGCATGTAAACAGAAGGATGATTTAAGAAGGATGAACTTGGAAACTGAAAATATACCAAGGGAGAAGGGCTCCCTCTCATGTGCCCCTGCCTTGTAGTTTTGGAAATTATTTTTTTTTGTTGTTGTCCAGGAATGCTGTTGGAACCAGAGTGGAGGACAGGGAGCTGAAGGGGTGGTCGGGTGTTGCCAATAACCAAGATCAAGGAAAGCTGAGAAGTTGCAAATTTTTTAAAGATCTTTCAAAAATATGAAACTCTTTTATGGAGTCAAAGCTATTTCAGAAGTTATGTCAATAGTTGTGATTTTGGGTAAGAAGAAATAAAAATACCCCTAAGATGGAAAATACACTTGTGCAAAAGCAGGTCATTGACAGTAAAGTGTAAAGTGGCCATGAAGAGTTTTATTTTGATTATTTTGACTGGGGTAATAAGGTGTATGTTTACTAGACAAAGTTGTGCCAGAATGAGTATCAGCACAATGTAGAGGCCTGGATCCACTTTGGGAAGTACCTTTCTTCAGGCAAGAATTCAGTGTTTACCAGTTCTGTCTCAAATCTGAACTCTACAGCTTAGCTGGCAGTAATACAAATATTCACAGCTGTATAAAAAATGTTATTTAGTTCACAACAGTAGCCATGGTTACCTGCATACTTTCATTGCCTTATTCATGTGCAATTCTTTTTTTTCTGGGAATACCATTACCATGTAACATAATACTGTACAGCCTCTTGGTAAGTTTTACAGTGTCAGGAAGAACATTCTGTAGTGAACCTGAAAGCGTATTTTATTGAGTTGACTTGTTCATGGAAGATCCCACCTATACATTGCTAGGCAGAGAAGGGCAAGTCTGAACATTCTGTGACTGCAATTTCAAAATATGAATAGTCATATATAAAATTCCTTGGCATTGAAAATTCACTGATAGTGTTTTAACTGCACATTTTAAAAGAACTAGCCCCTGCTTGGTCCCTTCACAGGTGACACAGACTTGGCAGTTGCTGTCAGTACATGTTAGAATAGCATGATTATCCTCGTTTACTCTTGCAAGAAATGTGAACTTCAGCAACCTCAGAAGGGTAGAAATGTGCTGTGATTTTCCTCTTCTCTCTTACTTTTATCAGTATAACTCAGTGCACTCAATGCAGATGAAATATATTTGAGAATCTTGTGTTTCCATTATGTTCATGGAAATTAGTCACACGTGTATTACTGCAGCAGAATTCCCAACCATATTCTAACCTTTGCTAGGAAAAGAAAATAGGACTTAATCTTCCAGATCTCTCAGATCACTTTGCAAACAAATGAGTTAAATTTTACAGGAGTATTAAAGACAGTTTACTTAGGCTTATATATTCTTTTCTTAATTGAGAGGTGTGACATTAATTCTGGAGGATTAAAATTGCCTATCGGTTTAAATTAACAGCAGCAAAAGGAGTAAAGGATATTTGCTTCTTTAATCTGGCGAATTTATCTTAAGTCTTTCAGTATAAGGTTCCTTACCACTATTCCCACTTTTGTAGAGAAAACTTACCAGACTAAATGTAAAAGTCATACTTTAGAGTCATGTTCCTTGGCATTTTCATGTAAACAGTAAAACCTAGGATTTTAATAGGTGTTGCATATAGGTTGAGCTGAATGTCTAAAATGGAATTTAAAAATTGCTCATGTAACCTTATGAAACCTTGTTGAAAGCCTGATAGAGTTTTAAAATACTATCCAGGTCTGTTTTTAATGCGTCTCCTACAGGAAGAAGGAAGATGGCATTAAGATGAAAATTTCTATAGCGAAGCCGGCTGTTACCACAGTCTGGCTTCTGTTCCTGCCGTAGCGCTGCCAGCTTGGAGCTATTTATAGGCATTAGCCTATATCTATCCACACACATGGGCCTATTACTCTCTTCAGCAGTAGTTCTGCTCCTGAAGAAGTTGGTCTGAGGTTTCAAGCTTTATTTTTCCTTTCAGAGACCAGCTTCTTCAGCTATCCTTATTACCAATTAGTAGGAATTTGGCAGGCATTCATTCCCTGCCAGAGCTCTTGCATCAGCTTTCCTGCACTGGCATACAAACCAGAGGGCTCAGCTATGGTGCTTTCAAATTCTTCAAATCTAGTTTCTTACAGGACTGGACCATCTCCATCATCTTATGATTTCAGTACCTTTTCCTCCTTAAGTGAGAATGATACACAACACTCTTCAAAAATGCTAATTGGTTCCCTTAACCTCAAAGATACAACTCAGTTGCAAAAACAAAAACAACATTGCCTCTTTGTCAGATATCACACCAGAATTCAATTTTCTTCTGACTGCAATGAAGTGTTCTGGTCCTGCACATGATTTACAGTACAAATAAAACCTGTTCTCTTTCATTTTCCTGATGATGAATTCTGGGCAATAAATGCTTTCCCCAGGAGCCAGTCCTTGCTTGGAGCAAAGGCATTGTTTAAGTTTGCTGCACCACAGCACGGCTGCAGCCTTGTGTGGTCTGCAGTGTTCTCTTAACACTTCATGCCCTCGTTCACCCATCCATAAATTAGATACAAGGCAGCCAAGCACAGCCTTTCTACATCCTGCACTACACCACCTTTATCCATGACATGAATCCCAAAATGCTACATGCTCCCTGGCAGAGTATGAGTGAGAAAATGTTCCACTACCACAGCAGCAGCAGCAGCAGCGGCAAGCTTTGGGCTTTGGTCTTGGAGTGTGTTATGTCTTCTGCCGCTTCATGCAACACAGTTATGTAGCACTGAGGATTGCAAAAAGTGCTGATAGCTGGTAAACTTGCAGTGATAGGCTCACAACTAAGTTAAATTGAGAAAGTAAAATAACAGAATAAGTATTTGACTGATGTAAACCATCATCTCCTTCGTTCTTACATTCTCAGTTCTAATGATTGTTTCTCTGCCACACAACCTAGGCACACTGGTGATCTAATGCAGGAGGGTTTTTCCTGTTTGAATGCAGTGGAAAGCATTCTGCAGCTATTCAGTTGGGTCTCCCTGTCAGTGGTGATTTTTTCAATAAATATAATATTTGGTTTCTTTAGTTACTTGTGGTAGTTTACTTTTGAAGAACATATAACAGCCTTTTGGCTTTCACTGAAGAGTGGCTCAAATGTTAAACAAAGATATTTGTGCAGGAATATGTTTGCATCAAATAAGTCTTTGATATCAAATTCATAACAGTCCATCTTCTGGTAAGGTAGGAAATTTTACTATCCAGCACTTAGGTAATTTTTTCCTCCATGTTAGCAACTTTAAAACATTTTTACAGGTCTAGTCAGCACTCCCCCCACTTTATTTATCTCTTATTTTATGTAGCTGCGTAATGTGTATATATATATATGTGTATCTATCTTTTTCCCTCCTGCAGTGTTGTGTCCTTCAAAGATTTGAAGCAATGTGCTCAGTGTCTGCTAACATAATTCTTTTCATGCAGCAAATTATGACTTTGCAAAAACAGAGTTTGCTATAAGCTGAGGGGAAGTCACAGCCTCACAGCATCAAGTTTGAGTTTTAGCTGGGACTTCCCTCCTCATTTGTACTTAAACTCTCCTAAACAGAGGAGATGTCATATTTAATTTATTTTCAGCTTCTGACCTTTTCAGTTCTCAACTTCCAACCACTAAAACATGAGGTTTCCCTAGTATTGATTTCAAAGGATGGGTCCAGGTGAAATGTCAGTGTGAAGAGGAAGGGAAATATAGTTCCCCATGGGTTCCTTCCAACTCAGGATATTCTATGATTCTATGTAGTATTATCTGAGTATCCAGTGTCCAGTTAATATAAATAAATCAATTTTACTAGAATTTGTTGGAGTGTTTTTACTGCTAAAACTCAGACCACATGGGATACAGTTAATGATCTCCAGATGTGAAATGGAAAGGACCATCAGCAGCACAGAAAAACTGTTTTTTTCAGTGAGGAGAGCTACTGCAGCTGGAATTCATAGAGATGCAAAGGGAAGGTAGCTGCTCAGACCGTGAGAGATGACAATCTTCTTCCACTTGTTGTGTTCATGGCAGGTCACTTACCAAACCTGCTGTGCTAATAGAGGTGCAAAGAAGGAGCTGGTGAGCTACCCAGAGAGAACCAAACTGAGCTCTCTAGCACACTCCTTGAGGCAAGGATCAATATTTGCCTGTTGTTAGTACTTGGGGAAATGCCTCCTGGGGTGGTGTTTGGATGAGCTGTGTGTTGAGTGAAGTCTCATGGGACTGAAACGAACTCAGAATCTTCTTTCCTTTCTTTTGCAAGTCTGTCCACAGGGAAGCCATGGATGGCATTTGACACTGTCTCACTTTTCACATCTTTATCAAACTCTGGCCACATAGAGGCTCTGTAAGGAAACTGAATGCTGGGACAAGGAGTGGGTTGGAATCTGTCTGCTCACAAGATACTCTGTGACTAAGTGCATTTCTTTCATCATAACCTTTTCCACCTTGCTGATTGAGAAACTGGGTAATGATGATACACAGATAGTTTTTCAGAAAACTTTATGGACCTATTGACTTGTAAGGAACATCTCTGTGGCTAAATGAGATGTCCTGCTTTTAAAAGGCTGTTTAGCTTAGCTGGTCTCTACACACGTTCCGGGAAAATGAATGGGCAGAAAAATATGTCCACCACCAAATAGCCTAAGGTGCAGTACAGAAAGTTGTACTTAGAACATAATATTATAGACATGTTGTCAGGGAGTATTCCTGTTGCACAATGTTCTGAAAACATCTCTGTTTGCCTCGAGGGAATGCCCGTCTGCCCTTCTTATGATCCATGGGAAAAGAAACCCTTGTGGTAAATGCAGATGAAGTGTTTCCAGTGCCTAATACCCATCCTGTTTTTGTTCCTAGTACAGCAACTGAAGTGATATGTTTGTGGAAATCATACTGGTACACAATAGAGAGAGTTTTCAACTTTTAAGGTTCTATGATTACAGAAAAACTTAACTTTAAGGACAGTGTTATATTTCTAAAGTTTGCTGGTTTGCAATTATTAAGTGTTTTTGAAATGCTTTCCATGTTTTATAGTTGATATTCAGTAGCTGTGATACTGTTTAAATCCTACCCACAATGCCTCTTTCCAATTACTCTGCCCCTCCAGATGGACGTTATTCTTTCAAGGAACTATCCTCCCACAAAACCAGTGACTCAGGATGCTTTCAGGAGCTATCCTCTGGAATTCATCATATGTGCTTGTACTGCTCATGCACCAGTCCTTCTTGAGCATTTCTTTACATATCTCCATGAAATACAGAGATTATTCCTGAGCATCCGACACTGGTGTCATTGTTTCGGGGCTCTTGACCATGTCTCAGTGGTCTCAAGGTGTAAGCTTGCAAGGATTAAGGTATGAATGGTCAGGATTAAAAATAGCAGTGGCCCAGAAATACACAAGTTTGTGAATTTTATCTTGATAGGGGGTGCAGTGCCAGCCATTCCCAGAGGAGAACTTTATCTCAGTAAGTACATCCTGCAACAAAGGAGGTTTCGATTGAAAGTTTAACTTATATTGTTTTTACCTTTGTCTTTCTTACTTATACTGACTTCTGTGTATAATATAAATTTCTGCTGCTTCTTACAGATCTTCAGGTATTTTCATAAGTGTTCCTCTGTACTTAGGTTTCTTGAGAAGTAGCTAATCTATTCTCTGATATTAATTCCTTCCCAGAACCTACCATTTAGAGTCAGATTGTCTCAAGTGGAGTAAACATCTGAATTTCATTTTTGGTTTGCCTTTTTTACTTCAATACTTCTTCACAGCATTCAGACCTGTGGCATGAGCCCATTCTTCCCTCTGGACCATGTTCTGTGTTCTTTCCTCAAGTTGTGTTTTGCTTTTCAGTGTAGAGCTCTGTGCTGAAAAACCTTGGTTTTTCAGTGTGTTGCTCACTGTACTTTCTGTAAAGACAAACTATGTCGTGGCAATGATATTATTACCATTATCACTTCATTTGCCCTTCTTTGCATGTCCAGTGCACATTCTTAGCACCTTGTTAATTTCTCTACTACATAATATGTTTTGCACTTGGAATTGCTTTCATTCATGTTACGCTGAGAAAAAGAGGCAGGTCACCAAGCAGGCTGAGAGTTTGATGGAAGGGAATGCAGGTTGTACTTTCAGAGCATTTAAACTCAAGCTATGACCAATGAGCCAATCTTGAGCCCTCATTCTTGCTCCAGAAGAAGAGAATCCATGACACAATTTGCCTCTGAGTACCATATGCAGCAAGAGGACCTAATTCCTGCCTACCCTGCAGCAGGGTAATCACTGAGGCTTGCTGTGTCCTGGTGTGGCCTGGCCTGTCCCCATGTGGTACAGCTCGTGGTCTTGAAGGCACTGCATCCAGGGTAGCCTTCCCCTTGGGCATGCTTTTTTGGTGGGCTGAGATGGCTATACTGCTGGCAGCTCCAGCATGAACACCATGGGTGCTATCTCGGAAATCCTTTAACCACATTCCAGGGCATGGCACGGACATGCCTGCTGTCTCCTTATCTATAGAAGTGCACCAGGTTGACTGGCTTGCCAACTTGCAAACTTAGGGGTAGGTGTGTCTGGATGGTATTTTGCAGACAGATGCAACTTGATTCTGTGTTGTGAGCTGGCTGATGCCCAGTCAGGAGCAAGTTATTGGGTTGGTTGTTCTTCATTCTAACCACAGCTACACACTCCTAGTTCATTGTTGGCAAATATTCATCCCGACTCAGAAAGAGAGTCCTCACCTACCAACAAAACCACACAGACAAACCCAGACATTCACAGATTTTAAGGTCTGAAAAGAATATTAGGTGATTTTGCCTGACCTCCGGCTTAACACAAGCCATAACACTTCACTTGCACCTGTAGTGAAGCCAGTAATTTTAATTTGGCTGAAGTTTGTCTTCCAGAAAGGCATTTGGTCATGATCTGAAAAGATAACAATCTTCTATTTTCCTTAGCAGCTTGCTCCTGTAATTATTCAATGTCACTGCTAATTCCTTTCCAAATTTCTAACTTGTCCAGTTTGTTATGCTTTCCACTGCTCTGTTAAAAGAGTCTTTTATCCCTCATCTTGTATCATGGTTTTCCATACAAAGAGGAATCTTGTGTCTCCTTTTGGATAAACTGATCAGGTTTAGACCCTTGAAAGCATCATCTCAGGAGATGATCTACAATCTCCCAGTAGCACCAATATCTCTTACTACCCCAGTTCCATACCTCTTTTAATGGAGGGCACTTGAGCTATCATTATGTTGAGTCTGCACGAATCCATGGGTCTGGTGTCCCCCCGCTGGTCGTTTTGATCATCCCTAGAACATCAGCACACACACAAGGCAAGATGGTCACCACCTACCTTTAGTGAAGCACAGAGAGAAAATAAGCTATATACAGTAGTGTTTACATATGATTGACCTAACTACCAGCTGTAATGCTTCAGCTGCTTCTGGTGCTGTTACAGACAGATGTGAGCTTGTCATTTGTTGATGCCACTTTGTCTGCATGCAGTTCCTTTGCCTTAAACTCATTTTAAAGCTCTCCCAGTCCATTATTCTTGTTGCATGCAAAAAACATCTCCCCTGTGAGGGGAATTACATGCAGCAAATTCTGCGCCTTGGTTTACCTGACTGTCAGTTTGCATTAATTACTCCTCTTTTTTTCTTATGCAGCCTGAAATAAGCCAGTCTCTGTTTCTCACTTACTTGAATAGAGTGATAGGGCTTAGCAAAAAGATATTGTACCTAGTCATACATGCAGCACAGGTAGGGTGTTCCAAGGTCTCACATCTGACAAACCCAACCACACCACTACTATAGACTCCCAGAAGTCTGCATAGCCATTATTCACCATTTCATATATCTATAGATTGTATTACTTTTTATATTATTAATGGAGGCAAAAAATTGTAATGGGTTTTTTTTTTTCTGTGGGTTTTTTTTTTTTGTTTGTTTGTTTTTTGGTGTTGTTTTTTTGTTGTTGTTTGTGGGTTTGTTGTTTTTGTTGTGGGATGGGGTTCTCTCCATTATTTTGTACATTTTAAATCTGTAAGTCGGAAAATCATTTCCTCTGAATTAGTGTAAACCTGAAGTGCATCTTCATATGGGTACTTCATGGTTGCACTTGTGTTTCTCCAAACTGGTTGGGTTGAGAGGAGGAAAAATAGTGGTATGAGAGCCAGAAGCTAAACCCCCAGCCCAGAACTGGTGTGTCAGGTGCTTGAAAACTGAATTCTCCCAAGGCTACATTGTTCTAGAGAACTGCTGGGAGAAGGCAGAATGCCCCCAGTGTAGTCTTACTGAAGTAGCCTGATGGATCTTTTAGATTGTTTATAAACATGGAAAAAAATTTTTTAAATGACAAAATTTCAGTTATACCCAAGCAACAGTTTCTGTCTAAAATTTATTTTGAAAGACATTTTCTAACCCCAACATGCAATTTTGTGACTATTTTAAGTGTGATGCTTTTTTTAGCCTCAGCTTTGGGGATGCATAAACTACCTTGAAGTTTGATTTTGGTATCATATTATAGAATTTATTGGCAGAATCTTATTCTTTTTTTAATTTATATAAACAGATTTTTACAGCATCTTACAGTTTCAAGGTAGTTTATGGAGGTAAGGGGAAGTACAGAAGGGATGATATTAAATGACCTCGTCACAATAAATTGTTTGCCAGATGTGTTGTGGAATTTTGGGTGGAGTTTGTTAAATCGCAAATGGGCGAAGAGAAGTTTGGGGAGTCACTTCAGAAATATTGCCTGAATTTTGGGAAGTTAATTTAGCTGCTTTTAAGATTTTCAGGAGCTAGTGGGAGAAAATCCACCTCTAAAGATGGGTTGGGAAATGGTTAAAAGTCTTGCAGGTGCACACGGGTCTGTAGTTCAGCCCTACCACAGTGGGCACAGTGATGCACGTTTGAAAATAGTGGTTTCCTTCACTTGCAGAGAAAATTTCTGGGGTCTGTGCGCAGCTGAAGGTAAAACAGCCATCAGCAGGGCCCTCCCAGCCTGGAGGCAGGCAGTCTGCCTGGCTGTTATTGATGTTACAGCCTAGCAGGTGAAAGTGTCACCTGTCATGGGTGACACTCTGGGAGCTTGCATATGTTCCCGTGTGTTGCACCTCACAACCATCTGGGTACACCATCTTGAGGGTGTACCCAGGGCTGGGGTACAGCTGTTGTTATATTTTGATGAAGGGGTGGATAGCAGAATGTATTGTTTAACCTAATTAATTTCTTCATTGTCTCTACATTAACCTTTGAATCCATTACCACTCTTGTTTGCTTTTCCTACATGTTGCAGGCCAATTTTCCCCACAGGCTTTGCCTATCAAGTTATTTTGCAAACAGCTTCTCTCTGAAGAGAGATTTCTCCCCAGAGTTTTAGTGGTGAAATCTAAACAAACAAGCAAGTAAAATCACTTTTAGTAGGTTTAACAAAACAAAAAGGCCTGCTCACTTGGTTAAAACTGTACCAGATATTGCTGTAGTAAAATTAATGGCTGTCTCCTTGACTTCAACATTGAAAGTAAAACAAGGAGGTTTCTTCCCTGCTTACAGGGGAGGTGAGCATGATCTTTAGTTTCTTTCACATTTTCCTAAGTTACTAGAAAGGAAGCTGCATCCTTCTTGAACTCTTTCCAAACATGCCTTTCTATGGAGGTCTGCAAATCCCAATAGGTACTGGGATTACATTTTCCAGGATTCCTTCTAGATGAGATCAAGTGAAGATGTACCCTGTTCAAGTTTGGTCCTTGCTCTAGTGCACCTCAGGTGATTGGCAACCTTGACTCTTCCCAAAAAATGGGCTTCCACCTAAGACCTCTCCTTGCTGTTGTCCCATGGCTCTGCTTTGTTTAAAACAGCCCATGAGAAAGGATTTTCTGACCTCTGGTATATCCCTATTCTGTCTTAGAACATAATTGCACACTTGTACGGCCTCCAAGGAAGACTCACAGACTCTCTGCTCCCCTCTTGAGGGAGGGATAAAAATGTCAGTGGTTTCCATCTTTTTTTTTCAGCAGACTCTTTAGAGCAATGTAGCCATAGGGGCTAGAGCTGGAATATGCTTGCTGTTTTCACACCTTTCCTAGTTTGCTCTTAATCAAAAATTTACTGGTTATCTAAAATCCCACCAGAACACCAAAATTGTTATGTTGTTTGCATGCCTCTCCTTGTGTTGTTTTTGGATTGCAGTGTGAACAGCAGCATAACAGATGTGTGTTCCTTCTGTGCATTCACGGGGTTTTTTTATTATTTGGAAGTTCCTGTTCTGACCTTGTAAAATCTAGGGCCTTTCAGAAAAGAGAAATTAGAGCCTTTAGTTTCCAAAATCTCTCTCACACACAGACATCTGGGTACACACACCCATGCTGATTACGTTTTGTTTATAAAGATTTGATTTTTTTCCAAAATATTTCTTAATGCATTTTAAAGAGAAAATTAAATATAGTATATGGTCTCATACAAATTATTAAATGTCTTCTTTAGTAGAACTTGGTGATTACTGTAAGTATTACTGGCAAATATAAAATCTGTTTAAATTTGAGAACATGGGCGTCTGGCAGAGAAGAACATTGGCTATTTGGGCCTCAGCTTTCATACAGTGTGAGTCAAATGCAACTTGGCACTAGTTGTACTGCTTAGTCTTAAAACATTTTTTATAAGCCTCCCTTTCTCTCAGTGAGATCAGATCAGCTGGTGAGATGATATTCTGATCAGCATGGACTGGTGTTGTAGTAGTCTGTGGAAGATAATTTTGGAAACAATAATAAATGATATTTTGAAAGGAATAAAATCATTAAAAATTAATCGGTTTTCCTCCATTTTTTTAAAATTCATTATAATTCTTAAGATTAATGGCAGAAAATAGCTATAGAAGTTTTTTGGTTTTTTTAAGTCTGTGCCTTTGTTAACTTAGTTTTTGTTTCTCAGCTTTCCCAAATGCAATCTTCTAACAAAATCAAGATCATATCTAGATGAAAGATGTAGCCAAAGCTTGAATCACAACACTCCATTTCTTAGATTACTAGGAGAAGTAGACTTGACTAGGTCTTTGGGTGGAAGATGGCAATATGAAAGACACCTATAAATTAAAAATTAAGAAATACATAGTTCACAGGTGTAGGAGCTGTGGGCAAATTTCTACATTGAGCTTCTGAAGGGTTCAACTTGTCCCAGAGAACAGAGAAACAATGGAGATGTTAGGTTTTCTAAAGGCTGTCTTGCGTCTTTCCTTACCCCTTTGACATCAATACAAGTTAGACCATTCCTTTCAGTGCAGTGAGATATTGTCCAGTGGTTTGCTTCTTAAGAAACACATTCACAGACCTTACACGTAGCTAAATTTTCCAAGCAAAATTTTAAAATGTTTTTCTTAAGTTGAACTGAATTTTTTTTGATATTTACTTGCCGTATTAAGGCCTCTCATCATATGTCATCTTATGTGCTGTCAAGATGCAATGTGAATTTCTTCACAGCAGGAAACAAAATTGCAGAAACTTGATCATGTCTGGCTTTACAAAATTAAGTACTGTAGTCTGAATTGCCAGATACACCAGAAATAGTGTATTGCTTCTCACCAAGTGTCTTGAACATGGCATGTGCTAAAAAAGGACAAGTTTTCAGAGATGTGTCAGAACTGAAGGGACATGTACATGGCTGAAATTGGTCATAGGTAGTGAACGTACATGCGCCGTGCACTCCTCTGGGTCTGGTGCCAGAGTAGATCAGAGGGCTGAGTATCTATAGTTGCACTCCTCTCTGCTGGCATATACCTTATTTCCTGATTCTGACCTGCTGTCTCCTCACTTAGTCACTGACTCTATCCCTTCATTCACTTAGCCTCAGTGAAGTTTTATAGTTGTTAAACGCATGAAATACCTTATGAAGTGAGACTGCTGAGGAAAGCAATAACTTTTTTTGTTGCTGTTGAAACAATGACTTTTATATGGACTGTACTTAGTTTTTAAAATTAATTGCTGGCTTTATCTGAAAATAAATGCATATAAGTGAGCTATAATTTTAAAAATATTTAGGTACATTCTTAGAACTTCATTTTCTGATCCAGCAGAAGACTATGAAGCTTGTTAGGAGGCTGGAGCATCTCTCTTATGAAGTAGGCCAAGGGAGCTGGGCCTGTTTGGCTTGGAGAAGAGACAATTGAGAGGGTGTTGGAGTCCAGGGCACGTGGAAAATCCCTCGAGCTGCCCTGGGAAAATTCTCACAAGAGGGGATCTTATCAATGCACACAAACATCTTAAGGGTAGATGTCAAGGTGATGGGAGCAACCAGTGCTGCCCAGCAACAGAACAGGGGGCAGCAGACACAAACTGAAATACAGGAAATTCCATCTGACTGTGAAGAAAAGCTCCTTCATTTTGGGCGTTACAGAGTTACTTTGAGGGTAACAGAGCACTTGGACTGGTTTCCCAGAGAAGTTGTGAAATCTCTTTCTCTGGAGATGTTCAAAACCATCCTGGACATGATCCTGCTATATGTGAACTGGCTTTAACAGGGGTATTGCACTGCATGATCTCCAGAGGTGCCTCCCAACTCCAACCACTCCGTGATTCTGTGACTTAATTGGGTTAGCATTTTCTGAAATGTGTCCCTTCCTCTTTTTTCACTGTTCTATTCCCTGCATCCAGTAGGATTTGTCCAGAGCTGAAGTACCATGAGGCCTAGGTGGATCTTCCAGTCTCTCTGGTCTCTGGTTGGTCTGTAGCGGAGTTGTAAAAGTGAGCCAGAAAAGGACACGAGGGTGGAAAAAAAAAAGGAACGTCTGCTCAGAATCTTACTATTTCCCTTTTTATCTGTAGTTTTGATTGCTTTTGAAAGGTGATCAAAAAGCTGCTCTTATTCCAGAAACCAGCCCATGCTGTGAGGCACACAACTGTTTTTCTCTAGTTTTGCTCTAGAAGTCCTCCCCTCTGACCAGCGCCGACAAAACTGTGCATCGTGCATCTCCATGCCTGACCAGTGGCTCAATTTCTCTGAAGCTTCGCTGGTTGCACTTTGGCCAAGCTGCAGAGCTCCAGTCACAAGCAGGTGCCAATGCACAGGATGCATCAGAAAAGCTGGACACAACCAAGCATCTGGTTGTGGCTTCTTCTGCTGGTTGTGTCACTTCTGCTTCACTTCTGATAAATCAGAAAAAAACTGATATGTGAGCAGTTGTTTGGAGGAAAAGAAAAGGAAAAAGAGTAGTGAGGGAGAAGAGCATAGGGACAACACAGGCAAGGGGAGCAAGGAAGAGAGAGCTGTGACATGGCAGGGAAAGGACAGCTATGGCTCTAAGTATGGCAGAGAAGAGCTGCACAGAGGACACGTTCAGCCCAGCATATGGGAATGAGGACAGTGGTGATACACAGGAGCCATTGGCCTAAGAGCATGGCAGGAAGGTCCTAAAATCAAATGGGAGGATGTCACATAAAGGACTTCTGGGTTAAGCCAATACAGACAATGTGTTGGTCTAGAAGAGGGGAAACCAGTGTTTTTGTTTATCTAACGTGATATCCCTGAAGCTGAATAGCAGCTCATGAATGTGCCAAAGAAACAAAACTGAAGAAGTTCTTCTCAGTGCAAATTGTAAATATAGTCAAGAATTACTCTTTTAAAAATCAAACTTGGTAGATTTTATCAACTTATGCCTCAATCTATTGTCTCATGATTCAATGAGACATTTGGATGCTACTGCCAATAGCAAAGTGTAGCTGAAGCAAAAATTAAATCCTTCTGGCCTTCTACTAGCTTTTTGCTATGGCTTTTCCTGAAGACTGGTGTTCTTTGCTTTGAGCATGCCAGAAGTAGCAGAGGTCAATCAGGGACTAGAACCATTAGCCGGGCTTGATTGTAAATGTTGTCCAAAAAAATTTGCTGCTTAAGTAAGTGGTATTCTCTTCTCTATAAAAAGCCTACTAATATCTCCCATATAAAATTTTACGTCAAAAAAAGCACCAAAAATGGAGAAGCAGAGGAAGCAGGTAAAGGGGAGGGGAGGGGATTGCATGCCATTTATATTAGTTTTGTGTAACTGGGGTAGTGACAGACGTTTCCTCAGGTAAACATTCAGATATACAACATATTTTTTTCAGATTCTGTTTTGTCACTCTATCTCTGCATTCCTTGTGATCCTCTTCATCGTCTGCATTCTTTTCACCAGTTTAGGGGCTTTGTACTCTGCCTTGCAGACAGAAAAATATTTTTCTGGCACCAATCATAATAGTATAAGAGAGACAGAATCTCTGGCTTACTAACCGCAAGATACAGATTATTTTAATCCAAAATTGTGTGAAGAAGGACTGTTGTATTGGATAGGAAGGTGCTTTTTTATTTTATTTCTTAATTGGTCTGAACAACAGCACCTGTATATAGGTCGGGGGGGGGGTTCCCACAGATTATTACTGTAGACATTTTATGTTAGGCATAGCACTAGAATCACAAACAAATGGTTACTATGACATTGTTATAGATGTGTGCTGAGCCATATGGTTGTGTTCACATTGCTTCTCTTTATTAAGGAATTTATAAAATGAATGTTTGCTTACTTAAATAGTGGAATTCAATTTTGGTCATCACCACTTCTACTAATTGCCTGGCTTCAGCAGAGATCAAATAATTATGTTCTTGAAGCAAGTCTTTGTTTAGTCTTCATTTATACCTCATTCTCTATAGCTCCACTGTAGAGGCCGGATGGAGGGCAGCCTCTTTCAAGTGTTTTCCTTGCTCACTGCTCACCAGCCAGTGGTATGGATGTGTTTTTGACATGGACAGTTTGGTGTCACAGTTTGGTTCTTCCTTGGGGAACATGCTGCACTGAAAGGAAACTCCCCCCCTTCATTACCCATCCCTTTTCTCCTGGCACTAATGATTTTTAATTTTTTTTTTTTTTTAACTGTGAGGAAAAATATTTTTGCAGCTCTGAAAAGGGTTCATTCAGCCTTTCCATAATAGTTCAAGTGGTTGGTTTTCTTCTGGCTTCTAAAATACATTACAGTTCACAATCTGGAAAAAGTTCTAATATGGTTCCAAGTCTTGCTGCTGAATTTGGATACATTGCTGGGACTTACTTCGTAGCTCATCCTTAACAACTGACAAAATATTTACTAGGCACAGTGCAAAGAAGGCAAACTTTCTCCAAAATATTATACGGAGTTGGAGTCAGAACACAGACAATGAGGCAAAAAAATTGGACCTGCCCACCAAGCCATTAGTTGAATAATTTTCCAGAATGTCATGAGAAAGAGCTTCATGAAATCACTTGCTGCATATCTGCTTCTTGTGATATGGGAGTGGAAAGGGCAGCCAGGTCCCCAGTAGTGAAAACAGCATATTACAGATACTGAAGTCTTAAGTGTACATTTGTATAGGCAGTGCCAGCAGGGAATGTTCTTAACTGTTTATTAAACATTTACTTTGTAAAAAGGTGGTTTCCCTAAACTGATCTTCTACATTCAAAATGAACAGAAAAATCTTTAACCCAAGCTGGATCAAAGTGTTGTTTCTGTTTCAGTATTTTTAGAATCTTAGTTTTCCTCTGGGAAAAAGATTATTAAACTATCAGAACCAGACTGGAGTTTTTGAAGTGTGGTGTGCTGTTCATCTCTTAGTCTAGAAAATGTGGGGTTTGTTTCACGGGTTTCACTCTACTTTTTTGAGAAACCATGGAGGGAGAAAAATTGCAGTAAATTAACTTCAGTACAAGAAAGCCCTTAGTGACAAAATTGTAAGTCTAATAATAAGGGGGGTTTATGGTTTTATGTTGTCTACATGTGATCCTTTGTGAAAGAGCCTCCTTAGTAGTTATATTCCATTGTCTTTTTGACAGCGATACGTTGTTGTTTTAGTCCAAATAATTCAGGATATGTCCCAAAATAAGATCACATCTCGCTGTATACTTAAATGCAGTACACTGTGGTCAATATTTCAGATAGAAATATTCAGATTCCTTATTCTCAGGGTACTTCCCCCCAACAAAATATATCAGACATGATGAGGCATAATAATTCAACCCTTCTGAAACTAAGGATAAATGTTTTCATAAAGCAAGATATTTTTGGCAGTCTTAAACTACAATAAACCTATCTTGCAACCACAGTTTTTTATCCATTGATGTCATGTTACTGTTTTTCCAATCTTGTTAAAATAATAAGAAATATGCTGTCCCAATCTTTAAGAAACAGCATGGCACAGCTACTATAGATGTAGAGATTTGGAGGGAAGGGATAAGAGTGAGGACTTTTTCTGTATTTTATTTATTTAATGGTTTATACACTTGTTTTCAAAAGTAGCAATCACGTGGATTGGCATTTTGGATGACTTATCTGCAAACTTGTCTGTTTTCATCTTTTTTGAGCACCTAAGAAAGCAGATTTCTATGCAGGGTCCTCAACAATCCATCAAAGGTGTTTGTAAGACTAGGAATAACCCATTACTTCCTTAGGCAGTGAAAAAGCAAAGAGCATTGCTGTATACTTGTTTAAAAAACCTGTGAAGAGTGCTGACTTTACATTCACCCTGAGGCTTGAAAAACAGACATGGATGTCCTGCAGCTGACTTTCTCTCGGAACTCAAAACATTAAAATCCATTGTATAGTGGTTTTCAGTCACTTGCTTTTTTTGAGATGTTGTGTAACCTAAAGAAAATAGGGCTTTTCAGGGCTGTTTAAAAGTTCTATTTATGGTACAGAAAACAAGACAGTCCAAGTTAATTACTATTTCAGTTCCTGACAAACTGGAAGCATGAACAAAAAAGGAAGATAAAGTAACCCTTAGAAGTATTTTGTCAATTACTCCTCCAGGGATACAGCTAAATTGTTATTAATTTTATATAAAACAAATGGGGAAAACCCTGTGCTGTATTTGAATATAGTATTTCATTGGTAAATAAGAACAACATACCCACAAATCAACCAACATTTCCTCAAAAACCCAGTTGAGATGAAATAATGAAATAACTATCCAAATTGCTATTATCCCAGAAACCAAAGTATCCATACTCAGGAAGCATGGAATCATTTAAATTTTAAACAACTGAACCATTCATGTTACATCAACTGCATTATTAATACTTTTGGTTTGGCATACTGTTTTATCAAGGGTTGAGATTTTCAGAAAATTTCATTAAAAGGTTTGCCCACACCTTTTTTCCTTAATATTAATGGAAAATATGGGGCCAACCCTCTACTAGCTCTTCAAAAATAGAATTTTTAAAGGAAAAACACAGGGAATTTTCGGGGGGGGGGGTGGGGAGGGGGGGCACAGTTAGTCATTTGCTCCCTTACTTTTTATCTAGGTTTCGAAAATATTTTCTGATGTGATAGAGAAATGTTGGCCAATCATAGAAACAAGTTATTTTCTTTCCACTGTGTGTGAAGACAAAACCACACAGAGAAATCAATCAAAACACAACAAGAACAAAAACCTTTGTGTAACTCTCAGTTTCTCCTGATAATTGATAACATTGATAAAATTGTCACATTTCAATTTCTTCCTCTAATAACTGCATTAAAGGATTTTGAAAATGTGTAAGAATCTGAAAAAGACAAGTATATAGAGTTCTACAAGAAAAGATCATAATAATGCAGCTCTGTATCTTCTGAAAAAGAAAATAGGACTTAACATACCTGTATAGTACATTTAAGTCATGGCCTTTATAGTGTTCTATACCTAGTGCTTGTTAAGGACTTGCATTGCCTCCCTGGACCCCAAGCAGTTCACCAAGCTGCAAGAATTTTGAGTGAGTCAGTACAGGGCCATATGGCAGCCAGAAGGGAACTGGAGCTCACTGATGCTGCTCTGCTGTGTCCTGTATTTGGAGATGGGGTGTGTGGGAAAGGAATGTGAAGAAGAGTGTAAAATCAATGCTTTCCTTTGCCTTTTCTCATAACGAGTTTTAAGAAAATGCTACTTTAGTATTGTGGTTTTATAGCTCCTTTATTTCATTTCTTCTTTCCCTAGCACCCAAGCTAAAGCTTGTTGAGAAAAAAGAAAGGAAGTGTAAATTGCCTTTTCCAGTTTGATCTCACATTTTTACCTGTAGTGGGCAAATAGTGGGAGAATCTGAACATGGACAAGGCTGCTGGAGCATTTCTTCTGCAGCAAGGAAATCACTTGCAACAGAATATAAAAAAGTCATTTTCTTCTATAGCCACCCTTTTCCAGCCCCTTGCGTCATCTGTGTCTGAGACTGATGTAGAAGGAATGTGTTTAGAAGAAAAGCTAACTTGTGTGAAAGCTAGCTCTTTGTGAAACTCCTGATGCTGTGGCAGTGTTGGTTTAGGTTGCCCAATGTTGCTTCCTTTCTATACCAAAGTGGATGTGGTTATACTTCTAAAAGTATTTTTGTCACTATAGCCTGTTTTGGTCAAGGAATTTTCCGCCAACATAAACAGTCTGTGCAGATTTGGGTTACATGGAGTGTCTGTGTAACTACATCTCATAGTCTGCATTATATTTTGGGAGACTGACACCAGTGGCTTTAGTTAGGACCAGGTAGTGCAAAAGGTGAAGGATTTGTATGTTCACAGGCCAGCACTTGCTCTGCATTTATGGTGACAAGAGCATGGGCGTGATTAAGAACCAGGCCCTTACTGTCACCTTCAAATTCAGTACAGCAGTATTGCTCTCACCTTCAGTAAGGGTTCGTGGCCCTCACATGGACAGCCTTGAAACATGTCTCTTCTCCTGTTTAGAGAAGGTCAAGGTTGCAATTCCATACTTCTGTTTTCTGCTCCAGCACAGGCCTTGCCCTCCCTTTACAGTCCTGCTTTATAATGAGGGTAATGGTATAGTTGTATTTATCAGTGAAAAGCTGGTATCTGAAATAAACTGCCATCTCTACTCCAAGACAGAAATTATTACCTAATACCCATTTCTAGTGCTTGATGTGCTTAAAGACCACTTTTTCCTGTTTAAGGAGTCAATGCTGTACTTAGATTGTGGAAATCAGACTGATTTTCATATACATATTTAAATTGATAAGGTATTTGACAATGGTATTATTGTGTGACAATTGCTGCAGGAATCTGATAAATTCCACTTAAAGACTCAGACATAGGTATAATTGTCTGTAATGAAAGCATGTACGTATTGATTAACAAGCATAGCTCTTTAACTGAGCAGTTTTGTACCTTAGATGTTAATAACTTAGTGCTAGATGTTTTCATATATTTCATTTTGATTTTTCTGAGACACACTATGAATGTATATATTAAAATTAAATATTTTTGAAATCTCTACTTGAAAAGCACTATGGAACATAATCTTACCCAAAAAGCAAACAGCAAACTGTAGTCCTGAGTTTCACTCCTGGGATGTTTTGATCTTGGAAGGGTTCTTTCCCAGGTGTTCTTCTGGTAAACAGAAGAACAATGTTTTGTAAATATAAAGATGTTTACATT
>VZUI01058338.1:0-10909 GCA_013401135.1 Cettia cetti
CACTGCCAGAGGGCAGGGCTGGATGGGAGATTGGGCAGGAATTGTTCCCTGGCAGGGTGGGCAGGCCCTGGCACAGGGTGCCCAGAGCAGCTGTGGCTGCCCCTGGATCCCTGGCAGTGCCCAAGGCCAGGCTGGACATTGGGGCTTGGAGCAGCCTGGGACAGTGGGAGGTGTCCCTGCCATGGCAGGGGTGGCACTGGCTGGGATTTAAGGTCCATCCCAATCCAAAGCAGTCTGGGATTTAATGGTTTTACAAACAGATGGAATCCCTGACCAAAGTCAGATGCCCAGTGCTCCTACAGACACAATCCCTATGGAAGAGCAGGATGAGAGCAGGGTAAGGGCTGTGGAGGCCTCCCATGGCTCCATGGTGGGGCTGCAGCACAACAACCCCTGCAGGGCAGCTGATGCAGCTCAGGGACAGAAACACATCCTGTGGTTTGGGAATGAATAGGAGCTGCAGTTCCCGTCTGTTTTACCACTGAGCAGCCTCCAGGGACACTGAGCTTGAGCCCTGCAGCTGAGCAGAGAGGCCAGGCCTGGCTGCAGGTGTGCACAGAACTGCACCAGGCCCACAGTTTGCTTTAAGGACACCTCGTTCCTTTCACCATCTATCCCTGCCCTCTGGCAGTGGGAAGCCATTCCCTGTGTCCTGTCCCTCCATCCCTTGTCCCCAGTCCCTCTCCAGCTCTCCTGGAGCCCCTTTAGGCCCTGCCAGGGGCTCTGAGCTCTCCCTGGAGCCTTCTCCTCTCCAGGTGAGCACCCCCAGCTCTCCCAGCCTGGCTCCAGAGCAGAGGGGCTCCAGCCCTGGAGCAGCTCCATGGTTTTCTCTGGACTCTATCCAGCAGGTGCCTCAGTACCTGCACCCCACTCGAATCCCAGGGCTCTGTGGGGAGAGCTGTGGGTGGCCTTGGGATCTGTAAAGGGAAAAACTCTCCCAGGTAACTCCGTGACCCAAAACCTGCAAACCCACAGATCCACAGGGTGTCCACCTGCCTGCCTCAGAGCCTGCTGGGCCTTCAGCAGCAGGGGATTCTTACAGCTGGGACACAGGAATGTTTCCACACAGGGAATTTGTAACTCAGGCAGAAAGGGTCCCCGTGGAGCTGAGACAGGCACAGACAGCAGAGCCACATCAGGGGAAGAGAGGGGCACAAAACATGCAATCCTGGAATCAGAAGGGCTGAAAAAGCTCTCTGAGATCCCCAAACCGCTCCTCCAGCACCGCCCAGGCCATCACTCCCCCATGTCCCCAAGTGCCACATCCACAGGCATGGGGACTCCACCCCTGCCCTGGGCAGCTCTGTCAGGGTTCTACTTCCTCTTCTTCAGGTGTCCCCCAGATCCTCCCCAATCTCAGAGCCCAGATCCCATTGGCTGCATCTCAAACTCCAAATAATGAGGAGTAGGCAGCAGTTCTGGTTGCTGAAGTTGCTGAAGTTGCTGGATCCCAGCACAGGTACTGAGCACCTTCCCTCTCCAGGGGGACTCCTCTGCTGCCCACCTGGCTGGGGGAGCAGCTCAGGGATCAGCAGGCAGCTGAGGGCCTGGGCAGGGCCCTGCCCAGAGGAAAGGGGATTGCACACCCCAGCCTGTCCTGGGAGCTCACAGCCCTCGGGGCTGGCATGGAGGTGCTGCCTGGGGGTGGGAAGAAGGGAACGGTCGGGGTTGGTCTGGTTGGGAATGGGGACAGTGACAGGAGGCTGCAGCCCCTGTCCCCAGGAAGAGCTGTCCCTGCTGATGGTGCTCCCATTCCCAAGCAGCTGTCCCAGCCCTGCTCCCTCCTCCTCAGGAAACCAGGATGCTGAGCACAGGATGTGAGGAGGAGAAGGTGCCCATGCAATGGCCCAGGGAGCAAAACAGGAGATCCAGGCAGACCTGGAAGAGCTGCATTTCCCAGCAATATCCCAACTCTGGAGCAGTGTGAATAGAAAAGAAATAAAGAGCCTTAAATATGACAGATTAATGGGCTAGAGCTGAAATATGAGATTAGAAATTTCAGAATATGCCTGCATATTCCAGGTGCTCTTTAAATTTGTACAATCCAGTTACTCTATTATGTGCAATTTAATTGCCTAAGAAATCCATATCACTCCGTGCTCTCAGCATCCAGAGCGGGCGCTCCTTTTTTCTGCAATCTTTATTCTGGTTGGTTTTAAAGATTGAAATGTGAGCTCTCCTGGGTGCAGGGAGTTTACTAAATCAAGGGCCAGCCTTAAGCTGGAGCACAAAAGGATGTGTCCAAAAGCAGAGGGAGGCAGGCCAGGCTGCCCATCAGCCCCTGGAGTTAACAAAATCCATGGAATCAGAGAATTGTGGAGTGGTTTGAGTTGGAAGAGACCTTGCAGCCCATCCAGTGCCACCCCTGCCATGGCAGGGACACCTCCCACTGTCCCAGGCTGCTCCAGCCCCAGTGTCCAGCCTGGCCTTGGGCACTGCCAGGGATCCAGGGGCAGCCAGAGCTGCCCTGGGCACCCTGTGCCAGGGCCTGCCCACCCTGCCAGGGAACAATTCCTGCCCAAGATCCCATCCATCCCTGTCGTTGTTGTATCAGGGACAGTAGCTAAGCAACAACAAAACTCTCAGGTCTCAGAAGGCAAAAGCCTCAAGTTTATTAAACTCACATCTTTTATAAACTATTCCAAGAGAAGTGGACATAGTTGGTCCACGAACCAACACCCCTTACCATTATTGGCCACTTAGGAAAAACACCTTTTCATAAATATCTTGCAAGTATCTTGCAATATCTTGCAAGTAGGAAACCAGCAGGTGCTAGGATTGTTTTTAATTCCTTTGTTATGGGAAAGCTTGCTTTCCCACAGGCTGTGCTACTGCCTGATTTTCAATGAAGCTGTCAGCATCCACATAACCCTGCCCTCTGTCAGTGGGAAGCCATTCCCTGTGTCCTGTCCCTCCAGCCCTTGTCCCCAGTCCCTCTCCAGCTCTCCTGGAGCCCCTTTAGGCCCTGCCAGGGGCTCTGAGCTCTCCCTGGAGCCTTCTCCTCTCCAGGTGAGCACCCCCAGCTCTCCCAGCCTGGCTCCAGCCCTTTCAGCCTCCCATGGCCTCCCTGAACCCCAAAGGAGAGGGTTTGTCTGAGCCTGGGCAGCATAGTGGGGCTGGCACAGCAGCAGAACCCTGCACACAGCACAGGTCAGGGGGTGCTGCTGCCCAGCCTTGGGGGATGCTGAGCAGACCCTGGGGGAGCAGAGCCAGACCCCACAGAGCCCAGAGCAGGGCCAGCAGCACCCACCCTCTTCAGCTCTGTCCCTGTGAGCAGAAGGGTGGGGAGGGCGCTCAGAGCCCCTGCAGTCACAGACTCCCTGGGAGCTCTGGCAGCCCTTTCTGAGAAGATCCAGCTGCTCTGCCTGAGGCAGCAGGACAGGGATCAGGGCTGATCCCAGGCTGGGCAGGGAGCCCGTGCATGGGCAGGAGCCCCTCAGCAGAGGCTGAATGCATCGTGCCACGAGCCATGGCCACAGACAGCAGCCAGCCCAGAATCTCACCCACAGCCTCCCTTCTCCAGGGCTCATCCCTGCCTGGACCTGGGACAAGGGATGGAGGGACAGGACACAGGGAATGGCTTCCCAGTGCCAGAGGGCAGGGCTGGATGGGATATTGGGCAGGAATTGTTCCCTGGTGCCCAGAGCAGCTGTGGCTGCGCCTGGATCCCTGGAAGTGTCTAAGGCCAGGCTGGGCAGGGTTGAACTGTCCCTCCTTGTCCCTGCCCATGGCATCCTGTGGTTCTGGGGGATATCAGGCACTGAGCAGCAATTCCTGAGCTGGAATTGCAAATCCACTCAGGCCTGTCTTGGAGCCACTGGGCAGAGCCAGGCCCTGTGCAGAGAGATCTCTGTGAATAATCTGCTCTCAGACACTCAGCCTTGCAGAGGCAGAGAAACCAGCTGAGGGATATTTAAGGCTGCTCCTGAGCTCTTAATATAGTTTATATTTACAGCTTAATGGCTTTTCAGCATCACTAACTTCTACTCTAGCAAAAAGACTTCTACTGTATTGCCTCAGCTTAAGTGCTAACGACATCTTCACATTAATAAATATTTTAAAACAGTGGAACTCTAAACTCCTCTGGCCCCGAGCCAGCATCCGCTCAGCTGAAGAGGGCATTTGCACATGAGGGAAAACAGATGGAAAACCTCTTCGGATCCTGGGGCCTGCAGCAGAGCAGGGGGGAGCCTCCTTCCCTCTGCACACTCCAGAGCACAGCCCGGAGCGGATCCCTGGCTGCTGCAGGCCCTCTCCAGCTCTGCATGCCCGTGCCAGACTGCCACAGCTGCTCCCAGGCCCTGCTGGTGCTTCACTTCCCAGGGGTTCCTGGAGTGCACTCCTGGATGATGGGGCCAAGCCCCCAGCTCTGTCCCCTGCTGCTCCTCAGAATTCCCCTTCCCTGTCCTACAGCCACTCATCCCTCTCAGGAGGGGCCCTCTGTGTGTGCTCCCACACCTCACAGACACCCCAAAGCCTCCAGGTACACCCCACGCCTCCACATACATCCCAAACATCCCACATGAACCCCAAAGGCCCCATATGCACCCCAAGCCCCCACATCCATCCCAAAACCTCCACATACAGCCCAAACTTCCACTCACACATCAAAGCCTCCACACAGACCCCAAACCTCCACACAGACCCCAAAGTCTCCATGTACACTCCAAACCTTGACATACACCCCAAAGCCTCCATATATACCCCAAAGCTTCCATGCATACCCCAAATCTCCAGGTACACCCCAAAGCTCCAGGTGTACCTCGAAGCCCCATATACACCCCAAAACCTCCATGTACACCACAAAGCCCCCACATACACCCAATGCCTCCATATACACCCCAAAACCTCCACCTATACCCCAAACCTCCTTATATACCCTAAAGCTCCCATATACATCTCAAAACCTCCATGTACACCCCAAAGCCCCCACATACACCCAAAGCCCCCATATGCACCCCAAAACCTCTGCATACGCCCCAAAGTCTCCATGCATACCCCAAACCTCCAGGTACACCTCAACGCCCTTATATACACCCCAAACCTCCATGTAATACCCCAAACCTCCATGTATACCCCAAAGCTCCCATATACACCCCAAAGCCCCCATGTACACCCCAGACCTCCAGGTACAGCCCAGCTCCCTCCCAAAGCCCCAGAGGCAGAGCCTTCTCCTGGCAGCCCCAGCTGCCTCCAGGGCCTGTGCTGGGCTGTCCTCACATGGTCCCCAAGGGCTGAGGTGTCCCCAAGATCCCAGCTGAGCCATGGAGAAGGGCAGATGTCCAGCCTGACTGAGCTGAGCCCTCCTCAGCATGGGCTCAGTAATTCCCAGGAGATGCCTTCACCTGTCTCCCACAGGAATGGAGCTGCCATGGAGCAGGACAAGACCAGGAGAGCTCCTGGAACACGGAGGCTCTGCTGCTCCACAGAGCCCTCCCCCTGCTGAAATCAGGGTGCTCTGCTCCTCCAGAGGTCCTGGATCTTCCAGCCTCTCCCAGAGCCAGATCCTGAGGCCCACGGGCTGGGCAGGGCTGGGGAGTTCCCCTCTCCTTGCTGGGAGCCCCGGATCCCTGCCCAGCTCCGCAGCCTGGCTGAGGCTGCCCCGTGCTCACCACAGCAGCCTGTGCAGAACCAGAGCTCCTGCTGGAAGCCCCTTGGGATCAACCCTGGGGATCCTCTGGCAAGGGAAGGGCTCGGGAAATGATGGGATGGGGCTTTTGTGTCCCTTCAAGGGGGACAGGGGCACCAGAGCCTCACCTCTGCCACTCAAAGTCGTGGCTGAGAGCAGCAAACACATCCAGCACAGGCTGGGTAAGCTCTGCTTTGGATTCTTGGGATGTTTCCTACAGGAGGGAGGGAAAAACCCCACCCCATCTGGCTGTGCAGGATCCAGCTCTGTAGCAACGTTTGGATCACACAGGAAATTTTACAAAGCTCAGCCTTGCCTTGTACAGGGAGAGATAAAAATCCACCGTGCTCACAAATGAATGTTCACATCTGCTGTGCACAGCATTATCTCGCTCAAAGAGGGGAGAAAAGAAAGAAAGGGGAAGAAAAAAAAAAAAAAAAAAGGAAGTGAATGGAACTTAGGATGCTTTTCATTTCTCAACAATGTTCAGCAAACTGTGATTCCTATTCATTAAGAGAGAAGATTGACATTCATTAGAGTGAGCATTAAATTCCTCATTCTTCTTCTCCCCTCAAAATTAATCCACAGAGGGTCATACCCAGTGCTTTCGATATTGAATTTCTAGGAACTACAGTGGGATTTTTTCCAAATAAGCCAGGCAATTACAACAGGAGACACTTCTCCCTGGAATGGGGAAACAGGCAGTGCTGTCTGAACCCTCTGCTGCTTCCCTTTCCAGCTGCAGCTCCACATGTGCACCAGCAGATCATGTTTGTTTGCTCCTGAAGGAATTTGGGAAGCAACAGCTCTGCCCCAGAGCTCAGAATCACAGAATCACAGAATAGCTTGGGCTGGGAGGGACCTTAAAGCCCTGTCCCATGGGCAGGGACACCTCCCACTGTCCCAGGCTGCTCCAAGCCCCAGTGTCCAGCCTGGCCTTGGGCACTGCCAGGGATCCAGGGGCAGCCACAGCTGCTCTGGGCACCCTGTGCCAGGGCCTGCCCGCCCTGCCAGGGAACAATTCCTGCCCAATCTCCCATCCAGCCCTGCCCTCTGGCAGAGGGAAGCCATTCCCTGTGTCCTGTCTGTACATTCCCTTGTAAATTGTCCCTCTCCAATATCTGCCAGGTTTGGATTTGTGTAACTACAGATATGGGAACTTCCCCCATCCTCCATGCACACGTGGCTGTGCCTGGGAAGGCACAAATATTCCCATTCCCATTCCCACACCACAGGTGCTACACAGGGAGGTCTGATACCTGTGGAGGCGCCTCTGCATGGACAAGCCAGTAGTTGGCTCCCCCATCATTTGTCCTTCCTCAGCTGAATGCCAGAAGAACTGCTCCATCCATTATGGAATCTCAGGGTGCCCAGAGCAGCTGTGGCTGCCCCTGGATCCCTGGCAGTGCCCAAGGCCAGGTTGGACATTGGGGCTTGGAGCAGCCTGGGACAGTGGGAGGTGTCCCTGCCATGGCAGGGGTTCTCTAGATGAACTTTAATGATCCTTTCCCACCCAAACCATTCCATGGATCTGTGGCAGTGGTGGCTGGACTCCTTCAGCACAGGTGCCCACAGAGGGGATCCTCTGGGATCTGTCATTGCTTCCAAACCCTTTTTTACTCTCTACTGCTTCCCAAAACCCCTCTGGGAATTGGGAAATGAATCTGTTCTCCTATTGGGACCCCACCATGTGGACATGCTCATAAGGGACATGGCACTCGGTGTCCCACAGCCGTAGGGACCAGCTGGGGACAGCCAGGGCAGCACAGCTGGAGAGGAGCCCATGAGCACCCCCAGCACCCAGCCCCTGCTCCCTCAGACATGCAGACACCCACAGAGACTGCAGAGCCTCAGATCAGAGAGGGGCTTTTTCCAAAAGCACAGCAATTTGGGTATTTAGCTATTTCCAGGCCACACTCCAAGGTCCAACCTCTGTCCTTAAGAAGCAAAACCACTGAACCTCCTTGCAAGGCAGCACCACGAGCTCCCCCAGGACAGGCTCAGGAGAGGCTGCAAGGACAGGAAATGGCATTGATGGACACGGGGGGTCCTGAGGGGCACAGCCAGCAGAGGACACAGCAGTTTCCTGCCACAGGGCAGCTGGAGAAGAGAGTCTGCTCTAGAAACTGCCTGTCTGGAGCCATCAGGGCTCTCAGATGCTACCTGAGGATTGTTCAGATTTTGTCTCTGTACCTGGCAAGGTCTCCTTTAGCCCTGCTGGTCCCTGAGCTCAGCACTGGAGCCTTGGCACAGCAGGGACAGTGGAGGCACACAGGGAGCTTGGACAAGAGCACTGCACAATCAGCTCCAAAATCCCCTTATCAGGGGTGATAAGGGACACCCAGGCCTCTGAGCCCACCAGGCAAGGGGAACAACTCCCTTCTTGCTCCAGTAAGAGTTCCAGTGCCAACACAGGAATTGGGAGAGCTTGAGTAAAATCAGGATACTCCTTTGGCACAGTGTTCCAGGGACATAACCCCACCATCACTGGGGACCAGAGGGTCCCATCCGGACACCCAACAACTTCTGGCAGCCCTGGATTGACCAGAGCTGCAGCTCAAAGCCCCTGATGGGTGAGCCTGACCCCTGAGCCTCTCTTTTCAGGGAATGAGGAGTCCCCTGCATGGAGGTGAGGTTTGATCAGGAGATGTGGATGTGGTGGTAGCTCTATATTGATGCTGTGACCAGGAAGGGGTTTCCTTCACCTGAGAGGCACTTCTGGGCTAGGCCCACACCAAGTACAAAGTTGGTCGAGGGGTCAAGGCCCTGATCCAGTCCTTGGGTCAGTTCAAACCCCAGTTAGCCACTGAAACATGTAATAATGGAATGGACTGGCTGGGAAGGGACCTGAAATCCCATCCAGTGCCACCCCTGCCATGGCAGGGACACCTCCCACTGTCCCAGGCTGCTCCCGGCCCCAGTGTCCAGCCTGGCCTTGGGCACTGCCAGGGATCCAGGGGCAGCCACAGCTGCTCTGGGCACCCTGTGCCAGAGCCTCAGCACCCTCTGAGTAAAGAATAAACCAGGCCTTGGCCATTGCCACCCATCAACACAGCTTAAAGATGCTCCTTAAAACTGGTTTACGTGAAAAGAGGGATACATTTTGCTCTCATCTTTGGGATGAGGTTCTTCTCTCAGGCATAAAAAAACTGGCCTAGTTCTCACTGTTTCCCATGGATAGGCCCAGGAAAATCCTGTGGATATCACAGGCCTTGCTCCAGTGAGTGCTGGGCAGGGAATGTTCCACAGCAGCCACTGCTGTGATCAGGAGATGCTCCAGTCCCCACCTGCATTTGGGGCATCCACCTTGGTGTAAATAATCCAACACCTTGCAGAGCCTGCCTGGCCCTGGCCCTGGGCTGGCCCTGCTCTGGGCCAGGGCCTCCTGTCCCCTGGAGGTGTCCCAGTGTCCCCTGAGTGCCACCACCCCTGGCCAGGTGCTCTTGGTTTGCAGAGGAATGGAAACCCATCCCTGCCCTGCTCCCACCTCCCGTCCTCACTGCCAGGACAAAGCCTGGGATGCTTTCCCAGCCCCAGGCGTGGGCTCAGTGGGTGCTGAAAGCACCAAGTTTCAGTCCCAGGATGGACCCTTCACTTCAGAGCTGGACTCAATGATCCTCGTGGATCCTCTCCAGCTCAGAGTATTCCATGATCTGAAGATCCAAGGGCTCTGGGAGCTGCTTATGAACTGTGAGAGCAGCAGCTTTCCCACGTGGATCCTGCCCTGCTCCCTTTGTTTTGCTTCCTTGCTCCTGGGGGTGAGGGCCAGCAGCACCCCCAGCTCCCACTGCTCCATGACTCCATCCCCATCCCTGTCCTGCATCCCTCTCCAGCACTCCCAGCCCTTCTGCCAGGGACTGCTGAGTTTACTGGTAATTAATTAAGGAGATTTGGGTACACCTCATGATGGATTTGTAATTGCTCTGTTCTGGCTGTACAGAACTGCAGCATACACAGCACAGCTATGACCTGCTCCGAATTAGCAGCCAGAAACCAGGAGCACAGCAGATCCAGAGATCCACGGGGCTCCAGGCTCCTCCCAGAGCCCCTGGAGGTGTGAGTGCAATCCCAGACAGCTCAGGCAGCTCGGAAGGGCACCTCCAAGGTGCTGTCATTGCTTCCAAACCCTTTTTTACTCTCTACTGCTTCCCAAAACCCCTCTGGGAACTGGGAAATGAATCTGTTCTCCTGTTGGCACCCACTAGGTGGACATGCTCATTCTGGGTGCTTGTGAAGGCACCTGCTCTGCTTTTCCAGGATCTCGCTGGCCCAGAGCTGCTGTGCTGCTCCTGGAGGAGAGCCTTGGCCTGTCCTTGGAGAGCTCCTGCCCTGCTGACCCCAAGCATTTGTCCCACACAGACAGACCTGAAGTGGCAGCTGATGTCACTCTGCAGATGCCATGGCACCATGGCCACCTGCCCCGAGCTGCGCACGGGGCTCTCCAGTGTGGGAAATGGATTTGTAGGGAATTCCCAAAGCCTGAGAGAAGCCTCACAGAGTCCTGTGTATCTGTGTGCAAACTCTGAGATAGAAAATGCTGACTGAGAAATGCCATGGAACAGAACAGACATTGCTGAGAGAGAAATTGAACTGGAAGCAAGTTTCAAGGGATGGCCTTGCAAATCAGACTGGATCCTTTGGAGAAACAGAACTGTGAAAGGTGCATTGTAGCAGGATCCATGAGGGGTGATTTTAGATGATTTGCTTTAAGGCATCTACAGCACTGGGTGGCAAAAGCTGACCAAGAAATGCCAAGAAATGCTTATATTGTGCTGTAATTAGGAAATAGTTTGGCTTCTGATTGTGATGGTGTGAATTGTAACATCTGCACTGTCCCACCCTTCACATGAGACTGAGAATGGAATAAAAGTTTTTAAACACCTCTCATTTGTCCCATCTCTGGGTCAGAAAAGGGCATAATCTGACACACCAGGTGTGCTCTGCCTGCCCACAGCCACAGCTGGGCTGGCACAGCCCACGGGGAATCACAGAATCATCTGGGTTGGAAAAAACCTCTGAGGTTGTTGAATCTGACCCCTAACCCAGCAGCATCACGTTCAGCACTAACCCACACTCCAGTGCTACATCCACAGAGCTTTCTGAGCTTTTCCAGGGATGGGAATTCCAGCACTGCCCTGGGCAGCTGTGCAAGGGCCTGACCACCCTTTCCATGAGGAAATGTTCCCAAATTCCACCCTGAGCCTGCCCTGGCCCAGCCTGAGGCCGTTCCCTCTCCTCCTGTCCCTGTTCCCTGGGAGCAGAGCCCGACCCCCCCGGCTG